>JAQIXX010001642.1:0-31511 GCA_034700605.1 Willowsia nigromaculata
AATTTAATATTTAGAGGTTTTCGACTATGCTCTATTCAATGGAAAAGGAATTTTTAAAATCGGTGAGTGCGTTATCCATGTCATCCCATTGTTAGTACCTGTACGCCTTGCTCAAATCACAGCATAAATGTGCAGCTACTCCAAAAAAAATGAAACTACATGTATATAGGTTAACTACTCACCATACGAAAGAAAAAAGTTAAACTTGCATTTATGTCAGGAACAATTCCTCCAATTCAACCAACCAAGTCTGAAAACTTAAGATCTAGTCTGATACCTTATATACATCAATATGGAACATGCCAAGGAAAGAATGATATAATGCATTGGCTTGAAAAGAACCAAGTGCCAGTACCAGGCTGAAACTACGTCGGATTCTTGTCGCGTCCTGATCCAATTCTTTCTTTTTCATAAGATTTTGTATAGATTATGTTAGTTTGCATAAAGTTCTAGCTTTTCAGTGCTTACTTCATCCTGTATTTTATTTCAGTCGGCCAATTACAATATTAGTTGTCAAAAAGCTATTGTGTTTATTGATTGTTGTTTTTCCTTAGCTGCAAGTACACGTTTCTGCTGTTTCAACAAGAATTGGTTCCCAGAGTCTGACAATTTTTCCATTAATTTGCATAGAAAAAGGTAATTATAAAAGTTGCACGTTTCTTCTCTAAAGTCCAGAGGATACATTGTGTGCAGGGCAGAAGTACACATATAATATATTATTGCATAAGTGCGAGTGATAGATCGTATGAACAGCATACTCATTGATCGGTGCTCGTTCATGAAGATATTTGATACGAAGAATGGAGGATACTACCACCGCGGCGGCATCTCTCCAATTTGGAGATTCGTCCATCCTTTTTGGAGTGTTTAGTTTCATTGGAGGACCATCCCTACTTGGCGTAGGTTGGAAAATTTTAGACAACTTTTCTTGGAGCATTGCAGTATCTCTTGCAGTTCTCAGTGTCGCAACATATTTAACCTGGTATTTATTCTTTCGACCATTCAACTTATTCCGAGTAAGTAAACCACTTATTTTTCTCTTGTCTCTATACATAATAGCTGTACAAAAAATTTGATCCAGTTTCCTCTCAACTTTTCATATTCCATATCATTATGCATACACTCAGCATTAAAAAATGTCCTTTCCTTTTGTACTTACATTTGCATAACCTTTCAAAAATGAAAACAATGTCATGCTGCTGTACAATCATGGGAAATAAACACCAAAGTCACAAGTATAAATACACTCCGTGAGTAAAATTAACGTTTGTTAAAGGAGTGCTTTGTAAAAAAAACCAAACAAGCACACCGTTCTAAATAAAGAAAAGTCCGAGTAAAGTACTAGTAGAACCCGTGCTGCATTGCAGGAATGTTATGCGGCGGATGCTCTTTTTCTTATGTCTTGAAATTATCGATATAGCAGTCTTTCTTTACTTTTCTCCATTCACCTTTTTTGTCCAGTATATGCACTCATATAATAAAACAAACTTATTATAAGCACATAATCTGTATACATTTTATCAGTATCAATTTACTCACTTGTCACTAAAATGTTAGCAAGCATAATGTGTTTTATGCCACAATGCCACAGCTTCTGGCTATATTTCTGCTAAATACCTGGGAAAAGTTCATATTGCCCCGTAAAAGTTGCCAGAATGAGTAAAACAATAATGATTAAGATATATAGTGATCAATTATTTTCTCAGTAGAATAAAAAAGAACAACGTTCAGTAGTATGTAAACATGCGACTTTACATTTGATTAATTAATTTCTATTTGACATGAATGTTTTCAGGACTTTACCGAGCTAGGATTCGAGCACATTGCAAAACAGGGTCAGCACAAAAGCAATGCAGCAAGACGAAGCGTAATTAACGAATTCAGAAAAAGAAGAAAAATTGGTGATCTACCTCCTTCTTTCCCTAATGGGTGGTTTGCCATTCTCGAGTCTGACGAACTGCCTGTCAAGACTGCAAAAGAGATTGATGCATTAGGTAGAAAACCCATGCTAAATTGTTTTGTAGAATTTTAATTACAATGATGGGGTTTAGAGTTACGATATGGAAAACATGAGCAATGCAAGATGCCCCAATGGTAAGGATCATTGTTTTCCAAGATGTGTCCATGATGTATTCCAAACTAAAATCCTACATATCTGGACTGACCAAGAAGCTTGTCAGCATCAGTTTTTTAAATCATAAAATTATACTAGGATAATTGCTCTACACTGACAGTTAATATACTCATCTTACTCGACTGTATGCCATAAGTTTTTGTGGAGTAGATGTCCATTATCCAACAAAGTGTAGAAGGCTATGCTCATTTTATGTGTGTTTGTATTTCTAGCCTTTTATTATAGTGTCATTTAGCTATGTTGAGCATGAAGTAATGTCAAATATGTGCTGAAAATTGACTTTAGGACTGAACCTTGTCGCGTGGCGAGGTGAAAGCGGAAAATGCTACGTCGCAGATGCTTATTGTCCTCATTTGGGAGCTCATCTCGGTGTTGGAGGAAAAGTTCATGGAGACTGCATCGAGTGCCCTTTCCATAGTTGGTCATTTGAGGGATGTACAGGAAAACTGAAAAATATACCGTATGCTGACTCAGGTACATGTTCACGTAAAAATGCAGATAATTTATGCATTGCAGATAAAACCAGACAGAGCTATTACCTATATGCAATTTTTAAAGATGACCAGTATGTATATAATGATAATTTTTAAAGGTCCTCTTTTAAATCATTGCAGTACCTGAGTTTGCAAAATTAAAGATGTGGACCATTGTCGAAATGTATGGCTTTGTGTACTTGTGGCATCACGCGGAAAACGAGAAACCAACATGGCTTCCCGACGAAATCCCTGAAGTCGAATCAAACACTTGGAAGTACCGTGGACGTTCAGAATTTCGAGTAGCCTGTCATATTCAAGTATGCAGGTTTTCTTGAACACTTCTTACGTATTCTTACGATCGTTATGCATAATTTCATTGAACTCTTATAAATTGTTCGTAGGAAATACCAGAAAATGGTCCTGATGTTGCTCACTTAAATGTCGTACATACCTCACCTATTTTGACTGGAACTAACCCTGACGAATCTCGATTGGATTGGAAATTTTTGAAGCATGTTTGGTCAGCATCCTGGACGCCAAACGAAGAACCACGTCAACATGAAGCAATTTTAAGTGTCAATCACCATATAAGCTTATTCAATACAATCCCGTTCTTCCACATTGAAGTAGATGTTCGTCAGGTAAATTAAACTAACTGATCATTTAAATATCCTCTAAACAATGAATTTTCTGGACAAATTCATGTGACTTAACTTCATAATCATTTACAAAATACTTACATTCACGTCATTCACTATAGCTTGGACCTGGAATTGTTCTCATGAAATTCCAAACTATATTTGGGAAAGGGATTCTAATTCAAAACGTTACACCATTGGAACCATTACTACAACGAGTAACACATCGCTTCTACTCTGCTCGAACCTTTATACACCCATTGGGACTTCTCATTTTACATGGTGAAGCAACCCAGGTTGGAAGCGTTTAAAACTGAATTAAAACAATAAATCATTCATTATAATAATATTTCATGCTGGGAGTCCTTTAACTTTACATTTGTATCTATTCAATTCAGATTTCAAGGGATATAAGAATCTGGAACAGAAAGACTTTTATCAATCGTCCGATTTTAACTAAAGAAGACAAACTGATCAAATCATTCCGCCGATGGTACACCCAATTTTACTCAGAAAATAGTCCTAAACTTACAATTACATCCAATGAATCAGTAGCTCAAAAGCTAACCTTTTAGATACTTTTTATCTCCCATCTTTATTTATCTTTAAATTAATGCTAACAAAAATTTATATTTTTTCCAATCGATAAAAGTTTGACAACAATAACAAAATCATACTTTGAAACCTATAAAATGTATCCTTCACAGTACCTGACATCAAACAAAACTTCTCAATCATCAAGATTAAATAATTAATGAAGAGAGAAATTTTGAAAGTGATAATTACTATGATTCGATTGTTAATACTACAAATGAAAGTTCATTTATTGCTACTTCTAATGAAAATGTTAACAGCTAGACTAAATAGAACACCTCAGAAGTTAAGTTTAAATATTATGTAACTAAAGCACAAGGGAAAAATAAAACGAAAATTTCCTTATGCTGAATACATTTCGAGAAACTAAATTTTTTATCATAGCTCTACCGAAGTTGTTACTACTACTGTACCACATGAATTTATTAACTTCTAGCAGAAACCATGAAATCGAGTTCATTACTTCAGCCACTTATAAGATTAAGGACAGAAAAAGAAATGCTAAAGTCCATGTGTGATGTCATAAGCAGAGCGGATGATTATTTCACAAAGAAGACGCAAATATCGTTGAAATTGCATTAATACATCTTAAACAACTTTTGCACACACAAAATAAAAATTAACTTATACAAAGATAATTGCAAAAAATAGCATGATATCAAAATAAATCAGGACACCGAAAAACTATCTATTGGGAAACCTAATAAAACATTTAAAAAAGGATTACAAAACAGTCGAAATTGACTGAAATCTCTAACAACTCAAAATTCAAAGAGCTGAGTCAGACTTAAGAAATGCCATTGTTAATGACAGTAAACACTCAATCACAAAATGACTATCGGTATAATCTACAAAAGTCCTTCAAGCTTCTTGTCAATTCCTTCGGATTCCTAGCACTGCGGAAAAATCGAAAATATAAACGTTAATTCTGGACACTATAAATGTTTAGTATAACAATTTCCGCCTTTAATTTTTATTTACCTGGTAGCTTGTTTGTGAAAATTTTCTAACTGCTGTAAGGTGGCTGCCTGAGTTCCTGCAGGAGTTTTGTCTGGTAATTGCTTCAAAGCATTCTCCAGCCAGATTGCATATTCCTGCGTTTTGAAGAACGAATTTTTCTCATCAAATTATTGATTCTCTAAAATGTTAAGTAGTATTCTTCAGGTTTTTAGGCTCAATTTACCTTTGGCATTAATTCCTTTATCTCATACAAAAGTTCTGAAATATCACTAATCGTGTAAGTGGGTAACTGGAAGATTACGCCATATATGAGCATAGAAATCAAGTTAGGCCCGTGTTGATTCATAGTGTTTTTGACTAATGACCGTCTCTCAGCAAAGTCGGGAGCATCACTGTGTCTTCTTCCTGAGTGAACCAAGTCGAAAAGGAACTTGACGACTGAAACGTTAGCCTCTCGGTGATCAAGCTGTGTTGCTTGAGTGGCACATGTGACTAAAGCCGTAAGAATATCAGACTTTATCAAAGCGATTGGGCACCGCTGTAGAAATCTATAATTAGCAAAATAATTAGAACATTGTTAGGAGTGATAAAAATATCAGAAAAATAAGAACCAGAGTATATACTGTATAGTGCATTAGTGCATACCTCGTGCACAATCGGAAAAAATCATCGACAGTGTCTGGATGATTTCTTAAACCTCCAGGTTCATTTAAAATCGCAAACGTTGGTGGTATAAATGCGGATAACATTTGTAACAATCCATCCACGCACTGAGGCTGCTCCCCATATTCATCTACTAATATCGAGCCTAGATACAGGAAGCAACTGTGATGATGCGAGCCATACAACCTGACCAACTAAAAGATTTAAAAAAAAAAACATTTTAAAGTACCATACATGGGACCTTTATCTTGTAAAGTTTTAGAATCATATTATTTAATGATAAATATTTACCTGCATTACAAGGGGTTCCAGAAAGGGATGCGAATGTCTTCCTACACAGCGGACTGCGTACCGTACACACCTACAAACTCTCTCCATGACTCTTGCATCTGCTTGGTATTTGTTAAAAACTTTTGAGATTACAGGCCATACATCTTCGCAAATGGCGGGTTTACAAGGATGCTCAGTCATCTCTTCACCGCGATTATTTTGCACAGAGGTATTTCGAAATAATGCTGCTAGTCTGTCAATCCAAAAAGTGGGATCATTTTTTGTTCCTTTTTGGTAAGGAGAACCACACTGATCGTTCTAAAAAATAGTAATAGACCCATTAAACAAATGTTTTCCACGCCAAATGTATTGCGAATGCAATTAACATTATTGTAAAGTACATCGCATAGTTGATTTAAGGGATGGAGCTGAGCCAAACAAATCTGTCTGATGATCTGGGATAATTGATCTCGAGGAAGTATTCCAACAACATGCCCAACCCCTGCAAAGATTACAAGTTTCATATAAATAAGCAAGTACATACCTAATATCATAGATTTTTAAAGTTAATCTTACGGATAAAAATACATACCTTTAAGAAGTCCCACAACAGCGTCATTGCATACATTGTATGTGTCCAACTGACCGACAATGGTGAGAAGATTGGTGATATAACGGCCAGCAATATGATCAGCACACTGCTGACACACATTCTGTATTAAGGAAGAAGTTTTCAGTTTATTCAAATGTTTTTATGCGCAGATTACGACTAATGAGAGTGTTTTAATCTCATTATCACTAACTTGAAGGGCAGCCGCAGCGGTATTGCTACATTCACTGATGGGTAGACTGCTAACCAGAAAGTTCATCGTTTGCTCTAAATTTTCATCAGGGTGTCGGCTGAGCCAAGTTGACATTCCTCCTAAAAATCGTATTGCTGATATTTTCAAACTTATATGCCTCCAATCATTAAAATTTAACACAGCTGTCATGATTGGGGCAACCACAGTCGAGTCCCTCCTATAGAAAGAAAATGATGAAATTTTGTTTAACAAAGTCAGTAAACATTTCATTAAATAATTTTTCATGCATTCATTATCATACGTGTCAATGGACTTTGCAACATGGTATAAAAGGAAAAGTGCAGATTCCTTGCACTCCCAACTGGTTTCTGCCACAAACAATTGGCCCAACTCATGGAAGGCCTGTTGACTGTTAACTATAAACATGACATCCTCCACAAGTTCAGATGCCTTTCTCCTAAACTCGTAAAATTCATCAGTATGACTGAGTGGGCCTTCCTACAAGTTTAATAAATAAATGAATAAAACATAATTATTATACGTAAGCAGCAAAGGACATTCAAACATAGCTTATCATTACACATTTGAACATACATGATCTGGCTCCATTTGGCAGTGTTTGTATAGAGCAACAACCAGTCTTTGAGCAAAACTACGAAAAACTGAATTTAGGGACTCGTCATGAGCATGATACAAATCTTCCGTCAAGCGATACCAAAATCCAAATGTCATTTCTGCTACCTGTTAAGAAGTACAACATTGTTTAATAGCAACCACGTATACACTTTATAGGAGTTTAAATATTGAATGTTTTAGCCAGAGTTCGCTCCTTACATCATAGTCATGATGGCCTTCGCAGTTCAAAATATGATTGATAATATTGATGGAATAGTGAGGATCTCTCCAGCTTCTTAACATATAAGGTATCATACTTTCTCCATACTCTGTGAATATTCGGCAGTAATTCATCACCCTGTAAAGTGAAATTATGTAAAGTATTGCATAAAAATAATAATTAAAGTGTAATAGATTGAACAAAGTAGTAGTTTCTTACTTGTCTTGATCCTCTTCTGCGACAGAGTAATGATAAGCCTCTTCAAAACTTGTTATGGACGTATAAAGGTTAAGCTGGAAACTCTGAAGTTCCAGAGCATTGTTATTGCTTGATGCATCTATGTCTGGCACAACTTCAACAACTGCACATATACAATCCGTGGCTGCGGTGTGTATTTTTTGCCCACACTAAAAGAAAGATCAACAATGAACATGCGTGGTAATTACAGACTACAGAATCTTCAAAATTATTTTTTTTTGTGAATGCTAAAAGAAATTCAAAATACCTTTCCACTTCTTAGGCATTCAATTGCATATCTCAACACTTCTCCTTGTCGATCATTGCAAAAGCATTCGGGATTTGACGTCACCCACGACGCAAAGCATTTTAAAATGCTAACTTTCATTAAATCTGCAGGAACACCAGGGGGAGGGGTTGGCCCTAGACTCACGTTCAAACACTGTCTTAAAAAGTTCAACACACTGGGCGACGCAGTTTCCAGTTGTGCTATGACTTGATGTCGACGATTTTCGCCTAAATGTAGTTTCCTTGAGTGAACTTCTTCAGGTAACAAAGTGAGAATCTCAATAACTGGCCACCAGTGACTTGCGTCTGATCCGAAGGTTCCAAGAAGATGACTTATTGGATCTACCCAGGTACTAGCTTGTAAGATGAGGTGAGCCACTGCTAAGCACAACTGGGTTACTATTATATGGTCAGTGTCTGCAGTTATAGCAGACACATGCTGCAGCAAGGAATCTCTCAGCGACATATGAGCTTCTGCAGGCAGTTCATGGAAAAATCCCTGTCAGATGAAAAGTAAAAGAATCGACGGAATCAGTTAAATGGGTTACTTTGAAATGCCAAGGAATGGTAGTGTTCCAGGAAGAGATATCCTTGCAGTAAACATACCTGAATTTTTGTTCTTAAAGTGTGTGCACCAAAATAACACGAATACAAATCAAATTTTTTGTGAAGAAGCTGATCAGCAATCTCCCATGCTTTCACCTAGTCACCACAAAAAAAACATTATACATAACATTTGCAATTGAGAAAGTTCTTCAAATCATAATTCATTACAAAAAGTTGCAATTACCGATCGTTGAAATTCATTTAACCAAGCACTAGCTGCTTGTTTTTCACTCGTTGGAACACCATTGCCCTCACTGTACAGTGTGTGAACAGCTCGGTAGACCTGCTCGATATCCACCATTTCCGTGGCCATTTTGCTGCAGTCGCAGTCCCTCAAATGGGCTAAAATTTCACACAAATTTTCTTTTCATAAGTATAAATGAACAGATAAAGATAGTGTACTTTATAGTGTTTTAAATAACAATATTTTAGTGACTATTTAGGAATAATTTATTTACCCTTACCTCTTATTTTAACACGAGATACTCAACTAACCGTCACTATTTACACGAAAAAGTGCCAACTCTAACTCCCAACGCCTTCATCGATATAGGTCCAATGTATCTATTTTCACATACAAAACGTTACACGATATCGTACCAAAGAAACTTTCAGAAAAATATAAATTTCTCAAATAAGGATAGGTATACCCAAATAATTTCGGGAAAGAACAAACCGAGAATGGATTGGTCAATTACTCTTTTCAAGTTCCAAGCGTTTTACCCCATCTCCAACTACAAACTTTCACCTTTCCACTTGCAATATTTTTTGGCTCATGAAGGATTAGGCAATAAACGACTGGATTCACGACTATGCTTTGATTAATGAATACCACGTGCAAATTTCAATACTTCTTAAATTGAGCTTTATGAATAAATTTGCACAGCACTTCACTTTTTGGTGAAAATAAATTTGTGAAGTAAATAATCAATAATTAATGGTATAATTCAAAACAAGGCTCAATATACATTAAAATGTAATGTGTAGTGTGGGGCCAATTTGTTCAAATAATTAGCTTTGCAAACTACTTAAATGCTTTTTGTTTTGTTACATGAGGGATTATACTACTGTACAAGTTGACAGACCAAGGTCAAAGACTGAAATGTTTTTATTTTCTACCCCATTCAACTGCATTTAACTTTTAAAACTTATGCTCACGTCCGTTCGGGCACCGTGTGTGTCTTTAAAGCTGGGATTGTTTATAGTCCCGCAAGATGCTCAGTCTGTCTTTTATCATTATCGGAAACTTTTGTGGAATGGTCAATTAACTTTGTGATGCGTGCAAGATGGGGAAAGAGTAGGAAGTGACATGTAAATTGATGAAAAACTAGTGTAGAAAATGAAGTGTGGTCAAGAGCAAAGCTGGTGGGATATTATTGTTGTGTTTATAGCGGATTACTAGGATAGATAGACGGTCGCCTGTGTATTTAACATCTATCATCTGTCTGTTTGTTGTAGTATCAATTTTTAGGCAAGCTGTGCGTGTTCTGTGGATTCTCCTGTTTACCCATTTCTTCATTTGTCTTCCTTTCATTTTCGTACTTGATCCTTCAGTGTGGGCTGTTTTTTTATGGGAGTCCTTGTTCCATCTTTTCTCATGCATAACACATACACACTTACATAGCGATAGCCATTGTTAAGTTGCCTCGCTCACGACCGTTCTTTGCCAATAATGTTAAATGTATTTACATTAACTGACCTATAGCCAAAGAGTGATAATATGACTTGGGCATGATAATGAGCTGATCAGTTGCCAGTTTAACTAATAAGGTGCACAATATTATTTGATCTTGCCACTGTGAGTGAAGTGCGCAGCCTGCGCAGGTCCACTCATTGTTCATTGCTAGTAGTTGAACATCAATTTGGTTTGAGAATAGAATGAAGCGGAGAAGAGAAAGACTGAAAATAAATTGATAACGCCTATAACATATTATGTGAGAGGTACATAGGGATGATGAATGATGAATTTCCTGGCGGAAGACTTGTACTCCAAAACTCACAACAATTCGTGTGACAAAATGATTCTGGAAACTGAAATGAAACTTTGCTTCAAATATTTATTGCACAAACATTTCACTTTTCACCTTTTGGTTGAAGAATTTGAGATCCAAGTAGTAATGCAATATTAGCAATTAATTAGAATATGTGTCATTTTAATAGCTGCACACTACACATCGCATTCCCATAATATCGTGATGATATTCGTGTTGTGTTTACAAGTATGCTTCGATGAAATGATTTCTCTGTGTCGCTAGATAATTAACGGACTGATTTTGACACTAAATTGATTTTGAACATGATGTAGTATCTCTTGTCATTACTAATTACTTATCTCATCACACACAATATACTTCCCCACAGCATATCGTTCCCCATAAAATCTCTTTGCGTATTCAATAGTTTCGTCTTCGTCACTCATTAAAATGTGTGCAACAAATTATTTATTTTCTTCGTTTTGATGAGAAAGAAAATATCTGTAAAATGAATCTAAAGCATCAATCGTATGTTATAAGCTGAATATTTGTCTTCCGAACCAATAAAGCGCTGTATTTGCATTGGTCAAAAGATTTGTAATAAATATGACTGCATTGAAATTGGAATTTTGGAATCCCCCTTCCGATGCCCCCTCCTAACACCATGCGCATCCGTCTTGGCCCAACTTCATAAGAATTATCGACGCGACGGGATAACTTGTATGTAGTAGAACTGACCAGCCATATAATACTAAAGGATGGCAAAGCTAAGTCATGTTTTCGCCTCCTGTTTAAACCATCTCTTTCATGCAAATTAACAAAATCGTGTAGGCCTTGCTGGCGTAAGTTGAAGTTAAAAACTTTAAAATGTAGATGATATGGATGAAACTTAGTGATCAAACAAAATGCTTTCTGAAGCCTCCAGATATCGCGTTAGAATTAGAAGGAATGCACTTTTAGTTTTGATGTTAAATATACATTAATTTTTGGCTGTCTTGCTTATATAAATACATGATGGTCGTAGTGTGATTATGTGAAACCGGGCAGGGGTAACAGAAGAATCAAGAGACATGGCAGTGCCACTGTGATAGAAAGCATCGTCATCATCATTCTCACCTTCTTCATGGTACTATTCGGTCTTCCGGTCATTCCAGTGTGGGTCTTACTACTTTCATTGCTTTCACCGGTATCCCATCCAAAATTAGAGGCTAATTAATTGTCTCAAAAAACAGCGTCTAATCGGCTCCCTAATCACAAAATCCGTGTTGACTCTAAAATAACAATAATACAGCAAAACTGGACTGACGTTCCAAAAAAAGGATTGTACATCAACGTGTGTAGTGTAATATCAACCAGCCCAGAAAGCCCTTGACAAACGCATGGGGATTACTGGGGATCATAAAAGATAACGTCTTGAGAAAGAATTCAGATCATCGTCTTTTGGATAGTATAGATTACATAGTAGTACAGTAATTAAAACATTTTAATGCATCAAACAAGATAAAACAAAACGAGAGCCTAATGACGAGAGCGGCTTTCTGGAAATATTTCTTAACCTAATAAGATAATTCTGGTAGGAAAATAAAAATGATAGCATGATACAGCTTGCTTATTTTATGGAAACATAGATGGTCAAAAGTTTGAGATGGGAGAGAACGCGAGCGTTTTCTTTTGACAAAGGCAGAACATGAAAGAAAGTGACACACTGTCAGGAAAAAGCTTTTTGCGTCCACGCAAAAAGAAAAGTGGTTGCGCTTGTTGTGTGTGCTTTGCAGCCATAAAACATCTTTTAAAAAACCATGATTCTTTTCCTTCCCTTTTTCCTCATTGCCACGTCTTAAAAGCTTCGTAAGTTCTAAACACAAGAAGAGGATGAGTAGAGCAAAGTTTTTAAAGAGCCAGTGTCAAACTCATGTTGTGTTGTTGTGTATTCGGTTATGTTATGCAATAATAATATTTACTGCACTTCTCTCTTCACATATTTCTCAATCTCTTCATGTGCTTAAAATGAAGTCCCATCTTTCCAGAATTCCCGATTTCCATTTTTCTTTTGCTAAACGTGAGCTTACGCTTCGACATTCGCCTTTTCGTGCTACTAACTTGAGTCGGTAGATATGCGAGAATGCGAGTGATATTTGTGTGTAGTTTACGATGAGCGATGGCTATGCAAAAAGATTGTAGAAAAAAATGCCGTTCAATTCAGCAGCAGAAAAACAAGCGAGCAACCTGCGTTTGAGTTCGAATAAACAACAGAGTAGAAGAAAAAGTATTTCTTTTTCAAGGGAAGAGAAGAGCCAAGACGAAGAGAGACAGACATGATTGCAAGGTAAAATGTATATTATGGTGATCTCTGTTGTTGGTTGATGTGATGATGATGAGACAACGATACGATGAATGCCACTGGTCCAACTGCACTGCGAAGCCCTCTCTGCGTGTCTATCACAAAAAACATCTATCTAGTCTGTTCTTATTCGTGCGCTTATGGATGTGTTGCGTTGTGCATGGATGATACAAGAAATAGAGAACCAGTCATGCTTGATGCACGGAGAAATTAACATGCAATCTGTTTCTTAAAAGTTATTCGGTGTGGTGATGTTCTCAAAAATCGTTTTGAAGATGCCTTTAAGCTTTTGCGATCGTGTTTCGAATCAATAAACTATTCTAGTGTTCAGAGTATATGCATTCTGATTTGTGTTTGCACACACTATCAAGTAACAGTATTTTAAATGTAATATAATTGTTACTGTTATTAGTGTTATTTTTATTATATGATCTAGTGCTCATAAAAGCGTTCAGTTCCATCCGATAACTTTCAGTTTTCAAAACTATCCCAAATCTAAACGGATTTCAGTAAGAACTAATGAGCTTTATAACTTTTACACGTGTCTGAATAGAACAGGCAATAAAATTGACGCTTCCAAAAGCAAGCACGGTGTCGGTGTGTCCATACAGTTTCATATAAATATTTCCATTATTTTTCGTCCAGATATTTTTTAACTTGTCAAATTAAATACATATTTTGTGAACGTGATTAATGCATAGAATTATTTCAAAATGCATTGCCATTGAAAAAAAATTGCTGCAATTTCTGGTTAATTTCTGCCTCTATCTTAGGTACCTACCCACCCACATACATCAATCATACCGGAGCAGTAGTCGCGTTTATATATGCTAAGATATATTTTGTCCCTTTAGTAGCAGCAAACGTACCACATACTACACTACACATACCCGAATGCTTTCTTTGATACATAATTGTGCATACGGCTTCTTTTTCGTGTACACTTTTCGCTAAACCGTATTTAACCCCCAAAAATGCAACTCTAAAGTAATTTACCTACAGGGAATAGTCTCTGCCTAATTTATCTGCTATTCAAGCAAAGCTATTATGAGTTAACTAATCTACAAGGTAAACTGGAACAAACAATTAATTGTTGTCTTTAATCACAATAATTTAGTTTTTTTTCAGGAGGGTATTGCAAAAGCCTAACTATAATCATTAGACGCCATTCATCGTTTTTTGTATATAATTGACACTACTTTTAGTTTAACTTCACACAATTATCGATTTCGTTGGAGAAGAAAGCGTGGCTTTATGTTATTGAGGTGGTGTTGCACAACTGCAAAGAGAGACAACAAGTTTTTGTGAAAATCTTGATATTTTTAAGAGTTCATGGTTATCATAATTTTTTCTATCTTCTTGTATTTACAGACTGACGAGTTGATTTGGAGTGAAAACGATCGACGATCATATCATCAAAAGTTAGATTGACATTGTTTATGAATGGACTGAAATTAACGCGTTGAAGGAATACCAAGTAATCAGAATGCAGGTCGTGAGACGGGAGGCTATGCCGTTGCGTGTCCACCAGTTGTGGGACGCCATATCGCACAATGGACCTACTCAGGTGATGGATTTCGAACGGCTGGTGTCTGTTTTAACTTCAATGCACAAGATCCCCAGAGGTGAGAATATATTAATTAATAAATCAGAATCGGCTTGAGTTTTTTAAATGTCTGTTGTGATCGTTTCATAATAATGAACTTTTTTCATAAACAGATGAACTGAATCACGAGCTAAATTTTGCCATCAAAGAAGGATTGGTGATTTCGGAAGCGGTTGAAACTCAGAGACGCGAAGAAACTGAAATTTATAAACTTCCTGATGCCACCACTGTAGAGAGGGGTGACCATGACTGGTATTGTTTTCAGTGTCACCTCGGAGGTGCCGTGGTAAAATGTGAAGATTGCCCACGGGTTTATCACTTAGAATGTCTTCCTGAGGATCGTAAACCCGAGAAGGATCTCTTTGTGTGCCCCACTTGTCATGTATGTTATTCTTACTAACGAACAGCTATCATTGAATTTTCAAAAATGTGACCAGGTGGCTGATCTATACTTACATTTACATGATATATGTGGTTTTCTACTTTAAATTAATAGATTAAGGCTACTAAACCCAGTTCTGACAAGATGGCTATCAAACCGAAAATTTTGAACCAACTGTTGCAGTATATCTGCGATCGTTTCAAGTCATGGCAAATTGAGTTGTTGGAAAAGGCGGATGGAAAAACTTGGGCGTTAGCTGCAAATCGGACTGCTAAGGAAGCATGGCGCTTCAACTTATTGGTTCATATGCCGATAGATTTGGAAACCATGATGAGTAAAGCTACTCATGGAAAGTAAGCGTAATAAATTGTTTGATTACAGATGCATAATATATTAATCCATGTGACTCTGATCCACTAAGTTGTAAGTTCATGTTTTTTGTGTAAAGGTACGTTTCGCTGGAAGAGTTCCAGGTGGACTGTGAGACCTTGGTTCATGCCATTGGTGTGTACTTTGGCGTCGAAATGCTGAGGGGAGGGCAGATAGGACAAGCATTCTTAAGAGATGCTCTTCACGATATTCAAGAAATCAAGCTCTGTCATGATTGCTTTCGTCGATCAAATGAGAAAAATCATGATTGGTGGTTTTGCCTGCCTTGCACAGTACCTCATGAAGTTGTCTGGGCCAAGCAGACAGGGTACCCATATTGGCCAGCAAAGGTAATGCATTAACAATTGAAATCGAAAAATATTAATTACAGCATTGCCTATGCTGAAAAGTCATTTTTTAAATTCAAAAACATCTCAGGTGATGAAGAAAGATGGGAACAAGTATGATGTGCGCTATTTTGGGGGAAATTATGAGCGAGGTATTATTGATGCGAAGAACATCCAGCCCATTGAAACCTCCATTAATCAGCTGAAGGTTCGTCGGACTGCGTTGTGGAATGATGCATTTGATGAACTTACCAAGTTTCAGGAAATAGCGAAGGACCCTGAGTTAGCTACTAAACTTCCACCTAAGGGCAAAGGTGGCTCTGCTTCCAAAGGAAAAAGCTGTAATCATCAAATCAATTCAATATTTTTTTCTTGTTTTCTATATAATAATGTAAAGAGATTTCTTAGCATAAAAAGGCATATTTTATCTCCATTTTTCAATACAGCTGGCAAACGAGGAGCTTCTCAAAGTCCTGAAGAGGTGGTTACCAAAAAGACTCGGAAAAGTGAGAAGAGCAGTGCTGTCGTAACTCCAAAGACATCACGAAAATCTGGTGCATCAAAGGCAGCAACTACTCCACAGACAAATGGTACTTCGTCGGCAGCCGGAAGCCCTGCTAAAAAGAAAGGAGCCGCAAGCAAATCAGGTTAGTTGATTAGTCGTTCATCCATCACGTGATGTAAAAGTCAGAATGTCAAATGTTTTACAAAATATGTGTTATTGTATGAATTTAGCAGCTTCTACTCCTGCTCGTCGAGAATCTACTTCTGGGTCACGCGGATCGACAAGTTCTACTCCTGCTAGTGGGATCAGTACAAAGACAGTAAAAATCACAGTCGCACCCAAAGAGAAAAAGCAAGCGTATAATGATCTATCTAATAGCAATCTCGACCCCGACGTCATCACATTTCTTAATGAACTTGATGACAATGAGAGCCTGGATGGTGACGCCTATTTCTCTGATGAAGATTCCAATGTAAGTCACCTTTAGGATAGCGTATTCATTATATGGAATCCACCTGAATTTGAAATAATAATTCATTCTCATTTTGTCCATCAAACTAGGATTTGCATGAAAAGGTTTCCGAAGATGCAGTTTCTTCGTCGTGTAACGAATCAAAGTCAACACGAAGCGTTTATGTTCAAGTCTCTCATCAAGGACTCATTCGAGACAAACTAATCAAGAAGTTGCAAGATTTGCAAAGTCGGCACGCACAGGAAATTTCACAGAATAAGAAGAAGCAATGGGTTAGTAATCAAAAATATTATTTTAATTTTCTCATTTCATTTAAATCGCTCAGCTTTAATGAACGTTTCTATTTTTTTTATTTGAATATCAGTGTTTTAACTGTGAACGCGAGGCGATTTATCATTGCTGTTGGAACACTGCGTACTGTTCAATAGAATGTCAGCAAGTACACTGGACCAGAGAGCACAAACGATTATGCCGTCGTAAGAAACCCGCTTAAAGTCTATCCATTACGTCTGATAGCAGGACTTGTATCGACTTCATCAAATTTAGCATTATGATTGAGCTGAGGAAGTTCCAGTTGCATGTCTGGCTGTATTGTGCCTATATGTAAACATCCCTGACTAACGCGAACCACTTAGCTGCATAGTCTTTTCTATTATATTTTTTAGTTTGTATGTAACTCCTAATGTTTTGTGTTATACAGCCTTTCAGTGTTACTCCTATAAGCGCTTTATACATTTAAATTGTGTTATCATTGTCGTTACGTAATAGTTTCTTATACCCGACCCTTTCAAGCATTTTACTTTCAATTTTCAACATTAGTTATTCCCTTGTATGGTGATCAATCGAAAGCAAATATTATATTTTAAGTGCTTTGTAAGTGGCAACAATACTAGTTCAGTGAATTTAATAAGGGATAGTCTTGATGTGAGTTAGTTGTTGTTATACATTAATATCAACATGTAAAAATATCTATAATGTTTCTTTGCAGTAGTTACATACATACTACATCATTCTAAGTTTAATTGGCATCTTAGGTAGCAATCGTCAATATTAACAAGTTTCCGATTCGATACAGCAAACCGGAAAGTGTACTTTTTCGAGAGATAGAATTATAGGATTATTTAATATGTTCATTTTCGTATTATTGTAAAGAGGAACATTTATGTAGTATTTTTTGAGCATAACTTTGCAGAAAAATAATAAACATCCATGTCCGCTCTATGTAGTGGAATGATGTCTGGTGGCATCTTTCGCAAGGTAAAATAAAGCAGGAATACGGACTTGTGTGAAAATTGAAAGGTTTCTGGTCAGGCTAAGTTCAGGTTTTAATCAACTTACTTCAGATAATATCAAACTGTTGAAGTGGTGGCATGACTAACTATCCTTTCACGTCTATGCATGGCCACATGCAAAAACACAACAATTTGACAAAACTCATCTGATTTTGCTGCATTGTAAGAGGATTTCGTGTCGACATAATATTCTATTAAATTAAAGGGTGACTTTATTATCTGTGGGATAATAATAATAACGCAAACGTTTGCTCCGTTTATGGACTGGAGATTTAGGACTTTTTATGTTATACATAATTGACATTGGGGTAGCAATTTGAATTTTGTTGTGCGTTTACAACAGAAGATCGAGACAGAGACAACAGAAACTCGTCACAGATAATATACTGATTGTTTTAATCCATATATTAATTTCAAACAAACAGCTACCACACATTTTTATAAATCGATTAATGATGAGTACTCTGATTTGTTGGTCTTTAGGTCTTTTCTTTAAATAATTTAATAATTCAAAACTCTTTCCTTTCTATACGCTTAACCATTGGGTTTGGATTTACTCAGTCAGATAAAAAGTTTTAACTTGAGTTAACTTATTAGACTCGTACTCTCTGTCCTGTACAATACGGTTTTAGTTTTGTATGTATTTATGAAAGGAAACTTTGAGATAGCTATAATGCATTTTTATTTTGAATTGTTAATTCTATGTTATTATTATGTAATCTTGCTTCACCCCGTTACATACCTTCAAGAGGACACTGCATCTTCAGGTTTTGCATAAGGAAAAGCCGCTCACAGCCATGTTTGACTAAATGTCTATTGATGTTTTCTGATTATTATTATTATCATTAATAGTTTATGTGAATAAAATATTTCGTTTTGTTCTTTCTACCTGCAATCTACAATTTTCTCTGCGTATTCTATTTATTTATTTTTTTCTAGCACATAATATTCATCTTTTGTACTTGTATCTCTAGAATAATAATATATAATATATTATGATAACGTTAATTGCTAACATTTATTTAAATTTTGAATTAGACATTCTGTTGTAGTTCGGAATGTTTTCCGGTTAGTTCCATCTGCATGGGTTGGCTTCCGGGGATGTAACTATTAAGTAAACTAATAATGTAAGTTAACTTTTTTGGCCTTGCCGCAGCATGTTCATGCATGTGATTTTAAATATCGAAGCGAAAATATGCAGTAACCTAACAGTACAATGAATTGAATGTTGCATATATTGTATTTATTTTAAACTTCATTGTTTGTGGATATTTGCCACGTTTTACAATAAATATTAAACTCAAGGTGTGATAAATACATGTCAAGGTGTCCGCCGTGAGCGAACTGGGACCTCTGGAACGAGTCAAGGCGGGGATGATTACTAGAAGCCAGATGCAAAGAAACCAGCACCAACATACTGGAATGGAAATCATCATAACCTACATTGATATCAATTCTACTCTTCCTTTATTCCTATCCATATTCTGGCGTCAATCGATTCAATCAGTATAGATATAAGGGAATTATTTATATAAGTGTATTTCAAGAGTCAAAGAACACAGTTTCAAGCAGTTTAAAAATAATAATATGTTTTTATTATCATAATATGGTAGTTTTGATTTTCATATACTTATATAGATTTAGCGATTTGTAATAGGACAATTTAACATTTACTTTCCCCTAAAGAAAGCAACAAAAATTGGGAGTAAGTTAGCTAGAAAACATTCATGCACATGAACTGTCGGTGCATGATATTTGCTGAAATTGAAATACATATTGACCACAAACAAACGTAAACGCTTTAGTAACTTTTGTTTTGAAGTAGGACGTAAGTTTCACATTTTGCAACATTTGCAAACGAAGCTTCTATTTTCCTCTTTATAGACTTCTTTATCTTAGAGTAAGATTGTAATTACTTTCTAGGTAAGATTGTATTTGACACATTTCACTGACAGAATGAAACAATAAAAGTAGATTAGTACCATAAAATATAACAGCGCATTAGGTAAGGAAAGATTATTTAGTAAGGCCGAAAGAAAAATGATGTTGTCAACTTGTTAATGTACAAGTTTTGCAAAGATTTGTGTACGTTTAGTTAGAGGGATCCTAAGATGCTTGTATGAGCATTAACTATAATAGCCCTAATGTGAGAATGCTGCTTTATTTTGATGAATGAACGATCGTTTAAATCTCACTGAAGTTTTAATAATTTTGTGTGAACGGATAAATGTATAATGCTTTAAATTAAATAAAACTTTTTGTTACTCTGTTCGAAATGAAAAAGTATGAGGATGGTACATTTGTGAGCTTGATGAGAGTTTAAATTTTATTATTTACTACATCACTGACTACATGGGTATTAGCAGTAATTGAATCTGACTCCTAGTCAGCGATTAGCAATGGAAGTGAGGCTGAAAGAATTCTTCCACCTACATTTAATAAATCTGTCTAAAAATGAGGAGAAAACTACGTTGTTGGCCCCCTACTACGATTGCATGGAACATGTCACCTAGCAACGTATCTTAGCATAACACAACTATTGTTCTTCATTTCCACTCCATTTCTCCAACCATGATATAAAATGTTGTTGGTGCTGTTACAGTATAGAATGATGATGATTGAAATTGTAATAACTTTGCTATGGATACACACTGAAAGTGGATGCCGAACAGAATCCACAAGGAAGAAACCCGAAAGTTTTTGAGCGAGTTCCAGCTATCCAATTATTCGAAATAAAAATTATCATTGATTATTGATTGCATTTTTAGTTATCAACGCATGCATCATCGATTTGGCGCATCCTATTTACGAGTACACTTGCATAACAATTTTACTCAACATTTTTGGCGTACATTGGCACTCATTTGGTGCAAAATAACGTGTTTATTTGCCATTGTCGGATTGCCACGTATTTGTATCACAGATTCGTCAACACGCCGTTCATTGAAGTACTGTTGAGCCTAATTAAATGCCCATTATATAGTTAAAAGTTAAAATTTGCATAATGGAAGACAATCCAATCGAAGCGAACAATATTAAGGCTCTTAATGGAAACGAAAGTTCTCAATCATCATCTCGAGTGATGACTGCCGCTCAGAGACCTGCTTCACGTAGACGCTTTGGTGAAGCAATGACAGCGAGACAGGTAATCGGTATAATATTTTTTAATGGTTTCTTTGTTCAGGATTTCTTTTAAAAATAAGGGCATTTGCGGTTAGCATTCCAATTCAACATTGAAACTCTGATCGTGACCGTTTTAAAAAAGGTCAGAGAGAACTTCAGAACACTTGCCAATTAAAGATTAACGTTTTCACAGACACCATGGTAACATTAGTCTTAAGGATTCTAATTTCAAAGCGTTACCAGGGTTACTATAGCAAAAAACGTCAACCAATTCATGTATGTAATAGCACAAGGCACAAAGCACATTTGTATTTCGTCTGCTATGCTAGCCATACTCATAAAAATATATTACCTATAAAAAGTGCAGAAGATTTTCCAAGATGAAAAATTTCTAATGCAAGATAAGATTTTGCTCATGTCTATGCATAAAAATTATGCAATGATGTATTTTCATAATTCATTGCCTTGTGCTAATTTACAATAATTTCAGAGACCTGAGAGTAGAATGAGCACTGCAATGGGTGGAGGAGGCGATGGGTTTCAGCAACGTCCTGCAAGTCGGGTTGCTCGACTTCAGTCTGCCATGAGACCTGGATCATCGTTACGTCAGGGTTCAGCCCTTCGAACGGCAACTGCCAGACCGCCATCTGGAATTACAGGGGGTGCTCTTCCCATTCACACAGCCGTACGCTCAAATCACATTATGAAAATTAATGCTTACAGTAAATATTGATGGACTCAATCAATCAATGTTGATTCATGTGCTTAAAGGTAAACGTGGTAGACCGTCCAGTGACACAACAAGGCGTCTCGGGTTTGCGCACCGCCAGAACAAGCTATGGGAATCGAAGAATGGTTCATGATAAAACCTATTTTATGGGAGTGTTGCATACAAAAATGTCAGAAATAACATCTGAAATTTCCAAATTGAGTGGTCAAATTGAATCTCTTGCTAAAGAACAATCTACGTACATTGCATATGAAACCAGAGTCAAAGAGAAAGCTGCAGAGCTTCAAGGTAACTTACCTTTCACCTTCCATAATCTCTAGCACGTTGTGTTTGTCTCATTTTTAAGAATGTTTTGTCTTACAATCTCGGTCACTTTTACTTCTAGAGCTACATGGAGAGTTGACTGATTACAACATTTTAGCTGACATGTTGGCGAGCGAAAAAGACAAGACATTTTTGGAAGATGAGTTACGTTCTATGAAAAGGGAAAATGAAGATGATTCAGCTCGAATTGAGTCAATTTATAATAGGAGACGGGAGTCAGAAAGGGTGGTTGCCGATTTGGAGCAGAAAATTGATGATGAACGAAACAAAGCACAGCGTCTTATCGAGTCTCTTAGTCCAAATTTGCGCGATCGTTACGATAACTTCCAAAAGTTAAATACACAATTGCAAACTGAAATGGAAGGCTTACAATTTCAGCTAGATGAACTTAACAGTAGAAAGTCTGAGTTGTACGATAAGGTGTCTAGATCAGAGCTGAAAAAGAAAGCAGCAGAGCTCGAGGAAGAGTTGTTGGAAGCGGAAGAGAAAAGAGATAACCTTGTCAAAGAGGCCGAGTCTCAGGAATCCCCAGAGGAGGAAAGAGAAAGGTTGCTGAACCAGGTGAAAGTTGACAACGCGGAAATTAGCACGTTGGAGCGACAAATCTCAGAAACAAATGATTTGATTAGACAAATCCAAGAAGAAATCAGTAACATGGATCAGGTTGAAAAATATTGCATTGTATCTTTCTTTTCCCCTAATATGTTATGTAGCTCCTATAATAAAAATTAAATATTATGTGGATACGTAAAAGGAAATTGAGGAAAATGATTCAGACCGGCAACAAAAGTTTCGGGAATTAAGGAAGCGCGAACAGGACATGGAGGAATTCATGCAAGCATTCGAGGAAAACAAGGCAAAAGAAATTGATAATCTGGGAAGAATCGAGTCTGAAATCCTTTCGTGTATGGAAAAAATTTCCAGAAATGTTCATCTGGCTGCTACGCTGCCTGAGTATGTTTGACATATATAGACACTAATGCAAAACGTAACCAAAAATCCTGAAAAATGCAAAATGCCCTATTATTTTTCGTTTTTAGGGCTGGGCAAACTTTCATGGAGTTACGGGAAGATTTAGAATTCAAGGAAGAAGAATTTGATAAAGCAAGATACACAACGGAGATGATTGAATACAGGAATGAAACGCTGAAGAAACAGCTTGATAACGTTAGTTTATGATACTTTGCGTGTCCCGTAAATTAAGCGCTTTGTAATCGTGAGTAACATGCAATTTTTAATGGAATTGAAATGTAAAACAATTTCAGTTTGAAAATTTGGAAGAAAAAATGAAACTGGAAATGATATCGCTAAACGAGAAGATCCAGCAAATGCAGAAGGAAATACGCAAGTTTGAAGACATTGACGAAGTAAAAAGTGAAGGGACAGAAAGAAACAGGAAACTACAGAAAGAGTTGGTCAGCCTTGAGCAAAGATCCAAAAAGTTTGCTGATGCACTCAAAGCAGTCTCTCAAGAGCACGCAAAGTTGAAGGTAACTGATGTAGTTATTTTTTCATGTCACGAACTAAAGTACTGCATATTATTATGAATTTTGTTATGCATATAATATTGGAAAATGCTACTGCATTCCATCTAGTCCGAACTGGAAAACAACGAAGTGCACAGGCAGCTCTCGAGTCTTGAGAAGAAGTGGGCAATGCTGGAAGAATCAAACTTTTCCGTGTCTTCATTTCTAAAGGCAAAGAAAGCCGAAACGGACTACGAGGGATTGAAAACGGAAGCTTTGTCAATGCTAAAAGATTTGAACGGATTGTTGCAAATAAAATAAGATATCCAAAAGGGTGGCTATTAGCTATCTATATTATATTGGTACCTTTTGCATCAATGCAATGCGAGTGTTAACCAAGCTTTTCATAAGTGCAGTTGGTTTTAATATTAACTAAGTACATGCACTGAATACAATTTATAATTATTTTAACTGAATAAAAACATTAAATTTTAAAATAGCAGTTTCATATCTACTTAAGATTCGTAAGCATGCATAATAATGTCGTACATTCACATTTTCACATCCGAAGATCCTCCTGAGCATAAAATGCAATATTCATAAGTCATCTAGCTATAGTACCCTACTTTTGAGGATTCCTTATCACGTCTGTACTATACATACATCAGTTCATATCAAATCTTTTAAAATGCCTTAAAATGGTGGAGTTTGGCAATATCATTTTGTGATAAGTTTTTGGGGTTGAGATGCAGTACGTAGTCAGTAAGTCTGAGAACAAAGAGATTTGCTGAATATGGACATTGGTAGAAAAAGCGTGTTTTGTGCAAGTTTTTCGTAATATAAGAATGGATAAATGGCAAATGATTCTGAAAGGACTGCTGTTAAATTTGCTCATGTATACTTGTATTTTTGTATTATTATGCATAGACAATATTATTGCTCTTATGTCTTATTTCTTACAAAGTGATTCAACTCATGCTTGTATATTGGCGTTTTTGATATAACAATAAAGTTTTTGTGTTGTTTCATTAAATGCAAAAAAATTGTAACAGATATTACTATTCTACTATAATCATAACAATAATAATTTATCAACAGTAAATAAGACAGCAGAACAAACAGACTGGAGACTTCCCGTGGGATAATAATTGTAGGTATAGGTGCATGTTAAGCATAACATTTTTCTTGGTTTAAGTTGACATTTCTCAGAGAGTGCACATGTGTTCTTTAAGTATATTAACAGAGAAACCATTCATGTTGGGCTTACATTTCACTATTGCTAAGTATGTATTCTAATATATAATTTCCAGCAGGACAATTTCTTCCAAAGAAAGTAACAAGGTTGTACAATTCACAACGATTTTTATCTACGTGTTTATATAACATGTAATAACAATGATTGAACGTGTTTATCTGCAACAACTTTGGTATGATTACGTAAAGATGACTTGGGAGCGTACCACCCATCAATGCACGCGCATGATAACCTCTTTTCATAGAAATCAAAGTTTTGATATTCTGCATCCTGAAAACTTGCAGACTGGTAAGCACTTTTCCTTTGAATTTTAAAAAGATAAACGTGACTGTCGAAACGGAAGTGAAATAAAAAAAAGTTTGCAAAGTTTCTTAATTCGTGTAGGACGTAGGTGTATAAAAAGGATGTGTAGATAGTTTTTCGATTTGTTGTGTGGTACTGGTTTAGAAGGTCGAGAATGGATGTACAGGAAAGAGTCCGATAGTGCACGATACGTAATACGTTGTAGTAAAGTACATTATAATATTATTATGTATAATAATAGTCATATTTTTTTATCATATGCATGCACATTTTTACAATGGTAGTTTTATAACACATTGCTGGTTTTGTGGTTTGTTTGTAATTTTAATGTAGTATCTAAAAAGATCTACTGCTCTACTTTTATAGATTTTTAAGAGAATATGAAATTGTTGTCACTCACATTGTAGAATATCGGTGTGATTAAGTCGCTTTCGTGTTATATCCGAAAATTTCTAATTTGTTTCTTTTTTTGTCTTGATAAATTTGAAGAAAAACTGATCTTTATGAATCTTTTGTTTTTTGAGTGTTGTGTAAAAATAAGACGTAAAAATTACTGTGATAACTTTAAATAGAGGTACACGTACATCCAGTAGCATCTAGACCACTGCTACAATCTACACAATAATTATATAGGTAGTTATATATAGTAATATATATATAATATGCATACTTTTATATCATTTAACTACGCTAAATTACAGATAAATTCATTTATTTATATACGACGTAAACACCAGTGATAACATTACATTTTAAAGTGTGTAATATAGTATAACAACAAATTATATACGGCTTTATTTTATCTAAATGTATACAGTAGTAAAATTATACCTATATGCATAACTTAATTAAGTTGAAGGTTTTTTACATAGTAGTGTCATATCCGACAAACAAAATAACCGAATCAACCCTCGGACCAAACAATTAACATATATATATATACGGTTTTTTGCTAATGTCAACCCAAAGATAGTTTATAAATCCATATTTCATTAAACTATTAAGTAAACAGAGGTAATATAATAATATTACCAATAATTAATTATATGGTCTACAATGATAATATTTTAACATAAGGTGAATGAATAGAAACAAAAAAAAACAATGTATCTCGTATTTTTAGTTTTCCAAATGAGCTACGACTTTCCACTTTCCCAAGTCACTGAAGAATGGAGCTGAGAATATTACGAACCGTAATGGGCTCTCAATTCATTTTTCATAACTATAACACACATCAAGTTATGTGAGTCCATTTTTACAACTTTGCTGTCCGCCACACAAACAATATCAACAAGTGTAACAACTCCACCAATTCAACATAAAGGAAATACGAAAATTATTGTGTTTAAGTGAATATATAACAGTAATTTATTTAAGGTTTATACAAGAGAAATAGACAACCTATATATGAGTTTGCGGCACAAAACACTGTTCGTCACCACCAACATCGTTCTTAACCATGAAGCTCAAGTCAACCGTTGAAGCTGGCTGCTTATTTCCTTCAATACTACTGTTACTCATGCTCATGTTCATTGCATCATCCGCAGTGGCACCGCCACCAGAGACTGAGGAAGTAGTCAAATTGTTTGCGGAAGATACAGCAGCGGCCACATCAGCGGTAACCGTCGGCACAGTGGTGACATCCCCTACAGCGTTTGCCGCTACAAGTAGCGCAGCGTTAGCAGCAGCAGCATCAGTTTCCATTTTAATATCCGCAAGTGTCTCATATCTAAACTTGCATCGGACTTCGTGAGTCTTCAATTTTGTAGAATCTGGATATGCTTGCTGACACCCGGGAATGGAACATTTGTAAGTGTTTCTCCCAATCTTTCTATGGACTGCTGATATATGACCATGTAACAATTTACTCGTTCGAAACGTTTTGTCACAGCCCTCCCAGCTACAGCGATGAGGTTTATGTTCGCACCGACTTTCATGATGTTGTAACTGCTTCTTGTCAGCAAACTTTTTGTCGCAACCCACTGTCGAGCAACTCAAGCCGTCATCTCCACCCTGGACGTGTGCCATTCGCTCATGATTCTCCAATAGTTTAAGTCGTCGGAAGGACTTTTTACAGCCTTCCCATCTACAATAATGCACTTGTTTGTCAGCAGGGGTTGACTTGGACGACTTTGGAGTAGATTGAGATTGACTCGACCCCTCTGCAAAATTAAAAATGCTTACATAAATTATATAATCTAAAACTAATCCAGACATTCAAATAGAATTTATAAGTAAAGTTAAATGTCACGCACTCTTGTTCTGAGTTGGTGTGCTTGTTGTGTTTTGAGGCTGTGCAACGGTCACCTCGCCGGTAGATCTAGTGAAATTCCATTGCTGGGTACCCTGAGCAGCAGCGGCTAATAAAGAATAGCAATAAAAAATCAAAATATATGTTAAATTGCCACACTATTATGTAGTAAAGATTAAATGATTCAAGTCTTGAATGCAGGTAAAATGCTTACGTGTGGCTGCGTATACTACTTGTTGTTGTGTTTGTTGACCTATCGATGAGTCGGTGGTCCTGTGAGCTTGAATGGGGGGCGACGTCAGGTTACCCAAACTGTCATACCGTCCTTGAATCGTATTCCCCTGGGTCCCCTGCAGCATGATGTAGTAATCACCTGCTAAAAGAGTGTTTTTTGTTACATTAAAATAAGGAAATGAACACGTCTCATGCACTACATTTTACATAGGTACATAATATTCTTATTCTATAAGAGAACTGAAACAAGTATACATGAGGACGATTTCATTGCGTTGGCGTTGGAAGAGACAAGGTAGTAGTAGTAGTGATATGATTACAACATGCTTCCTCATTAGTGCGAGTGGTGATGATATTTCTATCGTTTTGAAAATTCTGTGCAGGAATGGTCATTCAACCTTTTTAGTTGTGAGTATCTCAATGGAAAGAATCCAATTATCTGGCATCTTTGTGTCAGTGTTCAGTTGCGTTTGTGAAGCCCTACTCTCAAAATTGCATGTTGGTGCGGAATCTATTTATTGAATACTTACTAGCTGTTCTCAGATTTGGGTCCTCAAACCTTGTTTCATATTTGACAGCACCATTCATGGACATAGCCGTAAGATTACTTGCAGACGAACCTTGGATTGTAGTTCCTTGAATAGTCGTCGGCGCTGCGACGTACTGAACGGTTCTGAACTGATCCCCAGTTTGTTGCTGCGGCTGCTGGATCGCATTGGCAGGGGTATACTGATTTGAAACGGCGGCTACGGCAGCAGCGGTCGATAAGGACGTCCCTCCACTGGTATAATGGTTGAGAGCATTGAAGCCTGAGTACACTTGCTGGCAACATGTACAGTCTCTCAGTTGGAAAAATGTGTCCTGGGCGAAAAAAAAATTATTTTACCTCTTCCTTTGCTAATGTGTTTACTATCATCATTAGTTAATCAAAGTTAACTGCTTACCTGGGCGTAATGGAAATGGGAATATTTAGCTAGTTTGGCGATGAGAGCCATTTCCGCTTCTGCAAATAAAGATATGAACGACATTAAATTTAGTACGCTATATGCTTGAAAGTTTCTAAAACTAACTACCAATGTAATGATGTGAGTTTACAAAATAAACTACCTGATCTGATCCCAACTGGCTTAACGTACACTGTGTTATTTATTTCAAATAATTTGAGATCATTGTGCAGGTACCTGGAAAAAAAGAGGAAAAAAAGTCTCCCAAAGTTAGAGGTCGAGGGGAAGACACGTTGTATGTATGATGTATTATAAGTATTATAAAAGTACGTACGTCTTCTCAAACACGTTTCTCCAACTTGGGGCTTCCGAATAGAACATGTAAGGCTCCACGCGTTTCAAATAGTATTTCTCATATTCCTCTTCCAGCTTGTCTAGTAGCATACCCTGTAACAGCAAACAAAAATCATTAATAACTACTGTATTTATTTAATTTTCTTAAAGCATGATTCATTCATTACTGAAATGTGTAGCATATGGGGTGTTTGTTTTCCAAAATATTTTATAGCGAAATCGCATCATAATTTGCATTGTCATTTTGTTTCACTTCCTGCTCTTGCATGAAACACCCTTTCTATTCAATTCAGAGCTTTTGGCTCCCTGTTACATGATTTCCTTATTCAAAAACGCCTAGATGCGTTAACGCTAGCTTGGCATATATGTTATTTGCCATTATTGAAGCAAAAAACGCAATCAAATTGCACATGATTCATTAACTAGCTATCATAAGGGTTTGTACCAATTGCAAAGTTCCAAATTAATATGTCGACTTCATTACTTTCATTTTTGGACTTAAGTCAATGTATATTATATACTCCCGAAAATATTCCAATCATTCAGTAGCAACCATAAAAGATAGGTATCAAAAAATAATTTTTATATGTGATAATCATAGATTATTGTAATAATTTTTTATATTAACAATAATACAAAAATAACCAACCAAGAGTATCAAACCGAAAAGATGAAATGCGGCTACGGCAGGGTTTCGCCATACTAAAATATTTTGATTCGAATGAAGGCTCTTCAGGGCGTAATGAGTTCATTTACTGTGTTATGCGTGTACATAAAACGTGAAATTGCTAAAACAGGAATTTTCACATAAGCTCCTCTAACTTTTGGATGCGTCAAGTATGCATTATACCTCAAATTTTCAGATTTAATTTGTGCAGGAAAAACTGGTTTTTCATGCATCACTGAACGGAGAGCGGCTTATAACGCCTTAAAATATTTTATTATTGTAAAGAACTGAATTATTAGTGTAACCCAATTGCTGGCTATATTTTTCGGGGCACTTTAAAACAAGTGCCCTTTCAAAAATAGACATATTTGAAATTATGTAAAAATCGATCTTAGTACAGCATTGTTTTTTTATCCTTTTGCAAATGATGTTCAAGTTCATTACTACTGCGCTAATTAAAAAGTCAAATACAAGATGACAAATAGACTTTTTGAGTTTGATAACAATGCAACATACTTTTCTGCTAAAATGGAATGAAGTGACTGAACTTTCTAACTGGTAAATTGTAGTCCTTCAAAGTATGCTGCTTATACATACATAATGTTATATGCCCTACCGATACAAACGGAAATCAAAATCGATTAGCTACGTTTGCCCTAGAAAACATAATTAACTTCCATTCCCTCATCAAAAGTAATAGAACAATCGGACAGCTATTAGCTATGGTAGTTCCAGTGACCAAAACAGACAGTTCAAACAAATCATTGCAATGACTTTGACATTTGCTCGAATATTTTGTGACTATTTTTCCTTTCCTTCATCCTTTGTGTTTTCATGGGACAATAAACCGCTGCAAATACGATATAAAGACGCCGCTTTTGTATGAATTATGTTGATAATGATCAATAATAATCATGAAATATGATTCATGATGATATTGATTTTGTTCGACGACGATAAGTGGTATTGAAGGTGAAAAAAATGATGTTTTTGGCGATTTCCGCCAGAGGGAGCTGTGTATGCAAAAACTGATTAAGGGAAAGTGATTTACTTGACAAGAGCTTTCGAATGAGGTATCACATGCCATATGTTGCTATGTGATAAAGTTGATGACCCCTGACCCCCGGGGGAAAGGGGTTGACCGATTTGGCTGAAAATCAATAGGTTTCTTCCCTAGGGCATATGGGGCCACTATGCCAAGTTTCAGTGAAATCGGTTCACGCATTCGAGAGTTATCGTGTTGACAGACAGACAGACAGACAGACAGACAGACAGACAGACAGACAGACAGACAGACAAACATGGTAAAGTCAATACTTGCTTTAGCTGGAAGCTAAAGCGGCGTAATAATGGCTATCGGATTGAACTCTTGTTCTGATATTAGCTATTGTTATATGAACCAACTTTGGAGTAATGCGACCTCTTGTCATGTTACCCCACCTAAAATTTTGGAAACATTAATGACGCTTAAGCCACTCAATTTAACGGACACCCGACAGAATGAATAATCGAATAATAAAAATAAAAAATCAATAAACTTCTAACTTTCCGATAATTGTTGTGTAATTACTAATTAAAGCCGTTCCATTAGTGAAAGCAAACATGAGATTCCAAGAAAAAGGATTTTCCCGCCTTCTCTGGTGAAAGTATTTATTTTGTAGGAATTTCCATGTTCTGTAAATTGCTAACAATAAGGTAATTAATTTATTCCTCCGTGTTCGAAATGGGTCAATTTACTTTTAAAAATCACTACAAAAAACCCGTGATTTCATCACCAAAGAACTTTGTCTTTTGACAAAAACAAGCTAGATAAAAAAATTAAAAAGTGGCAATGAATGAAGCAGATGGAATAATGCTCAAAAACTCTGTTCTGAACAAATTGTTTGGGCGTCAGTCACTCTAAAAAATGGGACCTCCAAGCGGCATAGCTATCCTTTGCATTGCACTTGGAGTGACCCTTGTGACTTGTGACTAGTGAGCGATCACACAACTCTCCCATTCATCCTGAAAGAGCCAAGCTCCTCAGTGATGCCGTTGAGTGGATGACCTTGAGAAGGGATGGTCAGCCC
>JAQIXX010001643.1:0-31506 GCA_034700605.1 Willowsia nigromaculata
CGGACGGACGGACGGACAGACGGACAGACACCACGACCATTCTGAATAACTTGCTTTTTGCAATCGCAAGTTAATAAGCAAACGATTTTGACAAGGACAAAGGGAGTCGTGTGGGACTTATAGAAGGTTGTGTTTCTAAGAAATACTTATGCGATTGTGATGATTCCTTCCAAATTTAGTTGATATAAAATTGGCACGTGTCCTCACAAATATGTCCCACGCTCCAACAAAATAAAAGTTACAATTGAACAGCACTCTCTTGATCTTATACACCATTTTGTTGAAGACGATTACACAAAACGATAACGATACAAAAACACGTGCAGCGTTACAGACAGGTAAATAATTCTAGTCCAGACCACCCATTTTTTCTTGGAATCCTACCATTGGAGGTAGTCACGCCTTCCATTTAAAATGCTTTTGAACAGTGATTCATTCGTTCCTGAAAATAGGCACATACGTACACTCTCCCTCTCTCACACTATCAGTAGTAAAACTAACAATGGGATAGCCCTTTTGATGTTTGGTTTGCTGGCTAATCTTTACATTTGTGCATCAGAGCGTGAAAATGTCTATGTAGGTTTTAGCAGCTGTATAACCATTGTGTATGTCGCGTTCCTTTACAATGTTCTTCTCCACTAAAAAGCAATGCCATGTCGGCACGAAGCACATGGATTGGTATTTTTTTTACGTATCTTGGAATGTGATTCTGACCCTAGTACAGATAGCTATGCATGTGTGTGGTCCAATTTTCCAAGCTCTCAACCATGGTCATTCATTATGACACTATATCAGTGACAGGGTAGTGAAAGCGAAAAAAAGTACTCCTATGTGTATAATATGCACTTCGCTTCCCTTTCGTTCTCTCTTTTCGTTCCTCTTCTTTTTTGGAAGAAGGAGGGCCGGAAGGGAAATGGCTTGCGATAAAAGTCATCCCTTTTTGGCCGAATATGCTCTGTAATTTATCGAGCGTATTTGCACCATTCCGTTCCTCTTTACTTCATCCAATTCGTACTTATAAATATGGGGAGACTCATGAAAGTAACGTAAGGTTACATCCGTAGTGGTAATCACATATTTATCCATTCCGTAGAAAAATAAAGTACATAAATACAGCGATGAGGAGTTTCAGTCCCCAGAATAAATGAAAAAACGACAACAATCTGAAGAAACAGAGAGATGCTCTTTCAGAGTAGCTACTTATGCATCAGACTAAAACTCTCTTACAGAAATAGTCGAAAATGTGTTCATTTATTTGCTCCCTCCAAAGCAATAGGAAAAGAAACAACAACACGTAATGGTCAGTGGCTAATGTGGGAAACATCAGAATGGTCTAACGAGTCTGTCACAAGAAGGAACGAACGGGAAATAAGAGCAGGGATAACAGATCCACTATTTCGGATGTTGATTTCTGTTTGTTTCCCTCTTGTCAACCATCCATTACGATAGGGCTACTTGGCTCCTGCGAGAAAAAAAAGTAGCAAGCACTATCGTTCATACCCATTTAGTACACAAACTCACTAGCTAGCTCCACTACAGAAGCATTATTGTTCAACTTTTATACCAGTTTGGGCTCCTCTCTTCCATGACAAAATCTCGTAAAAAATGATGCCATGTATGTACCTACAGCTTTGTTCGCCTATTTTTCCACCAGCGGAACGAGCAGTAATGCCAAGATTCATAAAAAACAAGCAGCTTCTGCTGTGATGTTTACGAAACATGAAGGGCAGGAGAGCCATTGCTGTAGCTTTAATAAGTCATGGTTTTATATCATTGCATGTGTTTGACAAATGTGTGGAGTATAGTTTATCGTGTATTTTGAATACATATGTATATGTGAAAAATGCAAGCAGTGCACTTTTTGTCGAATAATATGATTGTCATTCAATTTTAAGAGAAAGAAAGAGGAACAAAATTCCTTAGTTATGATGATACATTGTAAAAATCTATGAAAATTGTTGAAAAAAGGATTTTCTGGGAGTGCAGCAAAAATATAGTTTCCGCTTTCCCCTCATAGAGAAAAATGTGAGCCCATCTCATATTCTCATGGGATTAGAATTCGTATAGTATTACAGTGCACCTTATTCCAAGTTTTCATACATATTTTGGGACTTGGATGCGTAAATTTACTTTTCTCTGCTTTTGAGGTGGTTGTGTATGAGAGCATTGGGTCTTTCTTTTCTCATTTCGAGCCATCTTCTTTCCTCTCAGGAAACAAAACAGAGTAGGAAAGTGCAGTGGCAAGAGACTTCCGCCGTTTCTTTACAATATTTTCTCTTTTCCTTCTTATATTGTTTACAAGTCTGACACGCGGCTGCATTCACTAGAAATCCTATATCTTGTACATGACTGTGGCTTAACTTTCTCTTTTCAAAAGTGAAAGCATAAAGAGCAAAAATATATGCGTTGCCAAAAATATTAAGTCCAATGATAATAAGAAGTGATGAGAAAATCTGGTTGCTTACAATCTCTCTCCCTTTCTTCATTCTTTTTCCTTTTTTGTCTGCATTCTCACTCCGTGACTACTGCCACCACCACTACTAGACAGGCTCAATGTACGGATACCGCCTTATTATTATGTGCACACTTTTCTATGAAAAGCGGAAAAGCAACGTATGCATGTTTTTCCTGCTCCATTCTTTTCCCTTGTTGATGTACATTCTAATTTTTACTTGTACCAAACCAACAGGCTGCGTCCAACGACGACATCAGCAGGGCTCACCATCATCATCTGTACTTAAAGTTTGAAAGACGTGTGTAAAACATATCCTCCTTCTTCTTCATTTCTCTTTTCCTCTGTCGCCGCACTTATCTTTTTCCATCTTCCTTTCTTCTAGTTTCAACGGCTTCCCCTGCTGAGTATACATGTATGTGTGTTGCGTTTACCTAAATTTAAGTTGTTGCTTTTCCTCCCGTCCGATATTCCAGCTTTGTCTGTCTGAGTCTATCTAGTAAATTTTACAAAGCTTAGTATAAAGTGAGGAAAGAAAACTCCTCTACAACTTTGTCTTCTTTGGCTCTTGGGGGAGGGAAGATTTTCACACGACAAAAAATACATAAAGATGCTGTTTTGCTAGTCTTGAAATGCCTATATAAATAAGCATTATATGGTGTCTTGTATCTTTATTTTATGCAATAACAAGTTTTGTACAAATAGTTCCTAAAAGTAGAGTATACCGTACTTGGTTTGTTAGGGCAGTTCACGCATGGAACTCTCGACAAGTCACAACTCTTGTCGTATTTCACACTACTTATGTTTCGTGTATGTATCCCAGTGTTCTCGCGCACAGAGTCACCGACAACTCTAGAAAGACCCCTTTTGCAAGAAGTTTACATGCCATGCTAAGTTGAATAGCAAAGTGGAGGTATCACTTTCTACTTTTTCTTCACAGATACAAAAATTTATTACACCTGTCAACCAACTTGTAGAATAAATCTGGTGGTAAGACCCACAATAAAGTTTGCATTTTTACTTTCCCTTTAATACACTTTCTTGCACCCAAAAAGCGTCAATGGCACGCACAGCCTGTGCACAGCTATGATGAATATAAATGTGCATACTTATTTTTTTACATTTCCTGTTGTTTCTCCTCCTCTCTATAGATATATAGATTACCTATAACAAGAAAATATTATACAACAGATTAAACTGTATCAAACACAAAGAAAAACAAATAGCAAAAGATGTAGGTAGGTAGACTTTCTTTCTATATTTTTTATGCTCTAAACGGTTGATAGTTTTCCTTTCACGTTCATCCAGGCAAAATATGTCACACCATCATTTCGCAATAATGTAACTTGTGCGCGCTAACGATGAGAGAAATACACACCTAAGCTAAACACCTTATATTGCTACTTTACAGTGTCTTCAGAATATCTATGCGCAAGGGGGAACTATGAGAGCTGTATAATGATTTGTTGCATGAAGAAGATTATGGCAATTTGGAGACAGCAGTAATGACAGTAGGCTCAATAAGTTTTCTATACATTTGTGTGAAGAAGAAGAATATCATGGATCTCAACTCAATAGAAAAAGGAACTCTTGAGTTTTTTTCTCTCGCTTTTATGTACTTTCACATATCAACTCAACGACTCAGATTCGCTAATAAAAAGCTGAAAAGGGAAGAAACTGGGAGAAGTTTTAGGATAAGTATGAGAATTGGATTTAAAATAACAAGCTCCATAATAGTCTTCTATGTAGCAAGTTCATGCTGGCGTCACCGTTCTTCCGTCTAACTGAAACGAACAGAGTAAAAGATTTGTGATATTAACGAATGTATTGAGAAAAAACCATAAAATAGAAATATTAATCCGTCCCCTGCCTGAATTGGTACACACATGGGTAGTTGTACGTATGATTTATTTTGTGCAAAAATTGGAACGAAGAGTGTCTGCTACCAATCCATTATTTTATAAAACTTGGACAATTTTTTCATTCAAGCCTGGGATAAAAAAATAGAAGAAAAATCATACATCTAATCGCTTATTGGATGGGTGATTGTTGTGTGTTATGATGGCCCTTACCAAGTCATAGTACTCAGCTATGAAGGAAGGTACGCTACTCCAAACAATCGCTGTTTTCAATACTTTTGGGGTATATTATAGTTCAAGATGACGACAAACTCTGGAACAACGGGTAATAAGCGCATTAATTTTATTGTGGGAAAAAGTAATACTCTTTGAGTTGTTAGTTGTTATATACCACGAGAAGGAAAAGAAATTGATGGAGAAAAGTTAACTCTCTGTAAGAGAGGATGAGTCAGTTCCATGCATGAAGAAACAGAAAAGGGGACGGGACGAAGACTTTTGAGAAGGGCAACAATCCTCTATATATTTTTCTCATATAAGTGACCACACCAGTATCAAAATTTGGACCCAAGTATCAAGGAAAAGCAAGGAAAGCTGTTGGCAGTCCATCCCACTTTTTTGCTTTGTTTTCGACAAAGGGAGCGATCAAAGTATGAGGACAAAAAAAGAAAACTTTAAGAAATCCACTTTTCTATTTATACAGCCCCTTTTCTTCTTCTTCTTCTTCTTCTTCATGGTGGTTGTTATATCGTGCGACATACATGCATACACCTGTCATATTATGTATTTTCTTTGCTGTCATCATGAATATCTATTGACTATACGTGTTCACTGTAGGAACTGTGTACGAAGTACGCTAACAGGATTATATCCTTTGTCAGCAATAAATGCTGTGCTGAGAGAGTTTCAGTGTTGCGTTGGAAGGCTCATTTAAAAAATGAACTAGGATATCCTCATCAATCCTTATATAGGTGGCTTAACTTATAGGTAAAGTAAAGGAATCTAAACGTATCGAGGACAATTTGCCGGCTGACTACCGTTTATTGTTACGTTTAGTACAAAGTTCGCTAACTTGGTTCGTGCTACTTCCTCCTTTACTCAAGGAACACCGTGCTCCCATTTGAATGTTTCCAGGAACCACACCAAAGAAAATAGTTAGGGGGAAGGAACAGAGAAGAAGAAAGGATTTTTGAAATACTTTGTCCTAACATCCACCTTTTAAAATATATAAGCCCATGTCTCCAATAGTATAAATCATTGATCAGTTGATCGCATAAATATCTCTTCCGCGCTATTAGCATGTGCGTCATTTCATTTTCATCATATACGTTGCATGGCATTAGTTGACGGAACGATGTCATCTATTCTATGCAAGCAAAATAAAGCAGCAAATATCAGAAAACGAACAAGATAAAGGAGAGAAGATTTGAATGCATGAAAGAAGTTCGTTGCACAACAGAATATACACATGCGGGTGTTTCATGAACTGGAACATACCATCACCACCACCACCACCATTTCCGATTTCGGACCCTGTAATATGCACCTACATGGCAAGAATTTCTTCTCGTCATAAGTTCTATTTCTATTGTGACATTGCTGCATATATATGAAGAATAAAGGGTGGAACAAAACTTTTTTACAAAATAATTTTTTCTGTTTTACTTTTGGATTGCATTTTCGCTACGACGAGAATAGTAGATTGTCGGATTTGATGATGTGGACGGTTTTTCTTTGTTGACGAAGCCGAAATCTAAGCACTTACAATCAGTAGTTTTAGTTCCATAATATGCCTCTGCAGAAGTGATAAACTATCATAGAAGCTTACATCTCGGAATTTGATCCAGGAAGAAACAATGACGCGTGACAGCGATCCCTCACCAAAATTCATTCTATGGGAAAATGCAATGTGATCTTTTTGGGCAAATGGTATTTGCTGAGTCTTGGTGAACATTTTTATTTGCTCCTTTAACCGAATGTTATACATATATACGTTGTTTGAATTGGATTCTAAAGGATATGTTTGGATTATGTGAATATAATGTTTGATGCGTATCCGTCTGCGTGTAACAAAATTAAAGGTTTGTTAGTGGTGCACTAGATAGGTATCTACAATGTATCTATTATGAGGATTACAAATGGGAAATTTTATTACTTTCTTTACAGCACTCGTGATCGGTCTGAAATTGGAGACAGTGTCGATCCCGCAGTATGGCGTGAAGGATGGATCAGTAGTTTTGGGTTGTGAATTCCTCCTAGAACAAGATACCCTTCTTGTTCTAAAGTGGTACAAAGATAGCCATGAATTTTACAGATACTCACCTCAGGTCAAGCCAAACATCCTTACGTTTCCCGTGGACGGAGTATTTGTTGACGTAAGTTTCTCGTCTTCCTCTTTTTATGAAGTTTCAAAGAAATATGTAGCTCTCTAGCTCCCTTCTTTCTCTTCATTTCCATTCAATGATACAATGTACGACGTGGCAAGGAAAATAAAGGTCTCTACAGGAAAGTGGTCTCTACGTGCATGTAGAAATATGATTCATGAGTGTCTTTTATGGCTGGAAAAAGTTTGTCATTGTTATTGGCTTCCCATTCATAATATACTGAGCAATAAGATGGAAACGGAAAACCCGTCTACTGCCATTTTATTTCTTCCTTAGTACCATATACATAGAGAGCACCACACAAAGCTCTTCCTGCGTTGCCCGGCAGGCATTAGCTTTTCCTTCTCTCCTTCGACTCCAACTATTATACAGAAGAGATATTAAAAATCTTTGTGTTACAACAAAGGGGAGAACCAGCTGCATGGAAATTAGTTAAAGAATCAATGTGTCCCATGGAGTGATCAGTATATCTTGATTTTCTCTCCACTTCAACTTTAGTTTACTACTTCTTTCCCTCATCTTCTCGTGCTCATTCACTTCTTGCCACAAACGCCGAACAACGGCCATAAAAGACTGTATATTTAAATTAGTCGTATGGCCGACCAGCAAAACTAGTCAAAAGACGTGACTAGTGACTGGATGTCTCCCATTAGCTAAAAATTTCTCTTTTCTCCACCACTATTCTCTTGCCCTCTCTTTGCAGAGCGGTCCACAACAAATCAAGTCACTAGTTCCATGTTCCACTAATTGAGTAATAAGCGTAAGTTATGACTTCATTAAAACTCGACCTCAAAATAAATAACAAGTGGTGGTGGTGGTGGTGGCACAGGAGAGAATGGAGGAAAGAAGGAAAATTCGACGTAGCCGAGTCTTTTTCTGTAGTTTTCTAACAAGAGAGAGAAGTTCAGCTTTAAAGGAGTGTTCATAGCCCATATGGAAATTTTCAATTCCCTTACGAAACGTTCCAAAATTTGTAAAAAACAGCTGGATGAAGCTTTTGCGTCGATCCTTTGTCTGTGTACTCAAGCTATTATTAATATTATTGCAGAGTAGGAAGAACAGGGAAAAGAGCTCGCTGCTCTCTTTTTCTCCTCGTACATTAATTATTGTAGAACTAGTCATCATCCTACACACATGTATTCATACGCTGGGGGTAGTTAATCTAATTAATTTATCTTAATTTGTCTTCCATTCCTATGTCTACTCCTCTTCTCGTTTGGACGGGATGATGAAATTGAATTTGTCCGCAATGCGAAAATGGAAATATTCCTTACATCTCAACAACGCCATCACCAACATCATCATCACATCATCTCCTGCTTGACATCTTATTTCAACAACTGCCAACAAAACCCAACTTGCACCGCAATATACCTTTCTACCTACTCGCATCCCTTTTCTCACCGACAACGATTACACGGTGCGGTAACGATGATCATCTTGATGACAATGTTGATGTACTGAACTCGGAATGGCTTCGTCACTTGTACTCACAAACGCCTGCCTCGTGCCAATGAGACCATTTACGCCTTGCCACACAATGCACAATATTGATGGCAATGATTATATCAATGGTGCTGATGATCCCACACACTCATTTTTACACTACACCATCGATTCAAATTGTGCTGTTCACCCTATCTTATTATATATTATTTTCCCTCTGGGCTCCCATAATGGCCATTTCATCAACTGGAATGACATTGTCTCAATAAAACAACAACCCTGATGATCGTTTTTACTGGAAATGATAATGCTGACAAACCCCATTGATGTGTCTATACAAAATCCTAATGCCTATTTGTTCTGAAAATAACTATACACACTTTTAATGGGCTTTCGCATTTCTATTGTTCCACTGCATTTTTTATTGTCACACAACTGTCGGATGGGATGTATTGGTGCGATATTGCTGTCTCTTTAACAAATCCGTTCACTACTATTTTCCCGACTGCAGACAACGCCAAAAGCGTCAGATCTAAACCATGTAACCCTGAGGAATATTACACTTAGCACGGGAGGAACGTACAAATGCGAGGTTTCGGCGGACCGTCCTTCGTTTCGAACCTTGTCTCAACAAGGAGACATGTTCATCGTTGGTAAGTAAACAGAAGTAACGATGTACATCTTTACTGCAGGAAGCATAACAGGATGATGATGGAAGGAAGTGTCATGTACCTAAACATATATGTGTGTTTAAGGGTCTATCCAATAAGCGTTTTGTGTACATGCTTTGTTTATAGACTCGTAATATGTAAATTGCAAGGGGAACTTTATTCTTTGGCCGACCTCTCTCGCCCCTTCCAACCCTAAGAATCGTAGAGTAAACAAGGCAAAATCATTGTTGATGAAGAAACAGGAAGTATAGGTTTTTCATTTGTCTTGTGTATTTTCTTTTTGATTTTGAGTATTAAATTTAATGCTTCGGTACTTCAGTCCCCTTTTTACAATGCAGTACGCCTACACATGGGTATTACTCACTATTGTTTGTTTTGGAATTGTACGAGTTTCCCCACATAAAATGTCTTGCTGTGTAACGCATGTTCTACTTGTTCCTTCCATACACACGCACTGATTGATTGAATTCAGAGAAAGTATTTCATTGAGCAAGTTTTCCATTTTATCATTGTCCTTGCATACTGCATATTTTGCCAGCAGTCTTATTAGGCGAAACAAAGAAGGAAATTTTGTGCTTTCACACGAAGCCATACACAACTCGCCCCACCACGACTATTCTGAAATGAAAATGAGTCAACAAAATAACTATGTTGTTGTCTGGTTTTAACGCACGCGAGCTTGTAAAGAAACCAGCTCTATTTTGCTTTGTTGATCCAGCTTGGGTTCTTTTATTCGTCACTGCTTTTGTTTTTCTTAGCTGGAAAGCCTTTTTTATTGTTATGTACACAATACGAATGGTGGTGAAGATCATATAATGTAATTATAAATACACACAGGGCATGAAATTGAAGCGTGGATTTTGTTTTTGTATGTGCCTTCATGAATTTTGCATCAATTTCAGCTCCTCCAACGACAGAACCAGAGATATCTGGCATCCACCCTGCGGTGAGTGTGGGTGACACTGTAACTGGAAACTGTACATCATACCATACCAAGCCTGCTGCGTCTCTCATGTTTTACATCAATGACGAGAAAGTAAGTAAAGATAAAGAAAGAAGAAAAAAACTACTTTTTTATTATCTGAAAAAGATCATTTTCTCATGTTAGTTGGATCCTCCTTACTAGTTACCAAACATGAGCAGATGCTACATCATGAAATATATATTTCAGAGCACTATGGATCAGTTTAGTTGTAAAAGTAGACTTTCTCCCCCTTCAATACTTTAGTATTATCATCATTGAAAATGTAGCTACATTACTTCGTCCCTGTCGATAAGGAGCTGCTTTATTATATGTTTGAGCGCTACGTTTGCCGCGATATGTGTTATTATTAATGCGTGCACATGTCTCATATCTTTGTGTTCAGCGTAAGGTTTACTTATTTTTTATTCCATCTTTTTATTCTTGTTTGCTAGTGTTTTTGGAAGAAGAAGGAATAAAAGAAATCCATTTTTCTGAGATTGCCGTTTCACTTCAAGTACAGCAGTTTAGACATTCGATTTGCAACAAAAATATGTATATTAGCACTTGTATACATCTAAAGAGGAGCGGATAGCTCGCTTTTTTTTACTTCAAAGTCCCCCTGCATCTCAAAAGCATGAACTGTATGCAAAATTAGGAAAATGCGGTGTTTGATATTTCATTTTAATGTGAATGATGCGGCACATGTTTTTTTTTCTACTTTTTTCTCCTTGTTCTTTGCTGGAAATTCGCAGGCGGAGACGGAATACATAAGTGAGTACCTTCCAATTCCTGAAATTCCAAGTGGACTGGAAACGTCAGTTTTAGGGCTGCATTTTCAACTGGAGCCAAGACATTTTCGAAATGGTGCTATGGAAATTAAGTGTACGGCAACAATAGGTAATGGTTATTGGGTGAAGAAGATGGTCGTTGTAGAAGCCAATATCAATGCGCAGCCTTCCATTCCAGGACACAACCGATTGCTTTCTTCTGGTGAGATGATTATTATAAACTTTTACAAATTATGCACTTTATATGTGTCTCTATAAGTATAGTACAACTTGTACCTGCATACATCTAACGTATAAAATTTACAATGGACAGATCTTATAATTATTTTACCGTGTAATATGCATGAAATATAGTATAAAGTAGTTGATGTGGAATGCAGATAAGTTTGCAGAAATAGTGAGTTATGGATTTCATCCATCAAAAAATAAGCTGAATTTCGCACTGAAATGCATTCATATTATATATTTCAGGATTACAATCGGTATAAAAGCAAATGAAGTTGCTTGTTAGAAATTTCCAAAGAAATGCTAGTTATTCTTCATCCTTCTTCTTTTCTTCCGTTTTAATAGGTGAACCCCGCCACACCAACAACATTGGATCCCTCTTTCTGGTTTTATCTTCTGGTCTTCTCCTTTCACATCTTGTTCAGACATTTGTAGGTCATGATGAATGAGATACACATCTGTACATGTACACGTATAAAAATTACGTCTGTGTTCCGATTTCTTTCTTCTGTTGATTTCGCCACATATTTCTCACCACTTGATTCCATCAATGGATTTCTGGAGCAGGGAAGAGAACAGTGTAGAAGATAAGCCAAATGCGATTTATCAACTACCAGCGCACACAGGAAGTGCAATCAATTGAAGGTTTTTATTTTACTCGAAATATATATATTATATATTCTCCTTTCACGTTATGAACTTATAAGACGATGATAAGCTTTTAAAAAGATGAGAGATATAGGTGAAAACGTGATGAAAAATAGAGCATTAAAAACACGATTTGATCATTTGAGCTGAACATACTATTATACATGCTTCCATGAGTGTTTCACCCAAAAGCTATACCTGGTAGAAGCTGGTAATCCTCACAGGTAATAGTGAACTTTTTTTTAGTGGGAAACGGGTTCCGATAGCTAGACAGAACACTTAGGTTTCAAGTAGAAAGTAATGGTAGGCAAGAAGAGTATAGAGGATAGACACTACAAGAGTCCCAGTACCACACTACTCTACTCCTACTAGTTAGTTAATAGTTGTTAGCCTCTTTCAACCAACACTTTTAATAGTGGTAACCAGCCATTCTGCTAAAAACTGGATAAATAATATACTTACACAACATGAATCGCGTACGTGCATACATATACACTAATGCATACTATGCATATTATGCTCTAGAAATTGGAATCGTATGGAACAGAAAGAAAGGTTGTGTGTGAGTGAAAGGGAGTCATTATTAGTAAGACGTGACCTGTAGTAGTCGTGGGCTTATTAAAAAGAACCATCTTCACAAAAACAGTCTCGAAAAAGCTTCGCATGATAACGTATGAAAAAATGGGAAAGAAGATCCGTGAAGAAATTTCATTGTCTTTGTATGTACTGCCTTGCAAATGAAGTAAGGAGCCTTAATAGACAGTACACACACGTGTAAACTTTGCATGCTCATCTCTATCCACCTTCCACTGTTCCTTAGAAAGAATTTATATTGACAGTCACAATGAAAGTTAGAAGTGATAAACATAATAAAAAATATACACACAACGACTGACGCCAATTCCGAATTACGACAGTAAGCATATTCTCATTTGCTATTTTCTCGTTGTTTGTGATGTCTATTTTCAATGGAGATCCTATATTATATGTGTGCACCTCACGTAAAGCCTTTTGGCTGTATACGAAGGCATTCTCTGAACGCTCTTATTTTTATATAAGCTGCCTTCTGTTTCTTCTCTTGTTAGCTTTTTATATTAATTTTTCCTACCTTTCATAAGAAGCAACCTGTTACCCGAATTCTAAGAAACTAGTAGGTTACCTCTTTTAGTCTTTTAGCTGAACTATCACAATAATCTTAGTAGAACATTTCCTATTCACTACTTGCACTACTTTCTTTTACAAATCCATTTCCTAAAGCTGAAATGAATTTTCTTCCTACTCATGAATCAAGGGAAAGAAGGTTTCTCATTCTCATCTCGCTCTAATAAATGAACACTATGAAACTATTTTCCTGGTAGTTTTGTTTATTTTATATTAATTTCTAGAATCTTTTAGCTTCTCCAGCTTTTACGCGTGGATAAATATGTTATCTTATTCGAAAACTCATTATAAAATAAATTTGTAATTCTAGACAAAACCATCAACTTGTTTGTGAGCAGGTATGGGGCAGGTTAAGACTATTCTACAGCATAAATCATCTCCACACTTTCAATTATGTATTACCTTTCAACACCAAAACTTGTACGTTGTTTATGACCTGTCATAAGCGTAAGCAGAGAGACGCGAGAAAAATACTACATTTCATTATCTGCATTAAAAATTTGAAAAAAAAAACTTTGCAAAAATAGAGACTGCTTCTGACATAAAACAGCTCAGTGAAAGCGCAGAGAAAAGTGAATATATACAAGTATGACAAAACTTTAATGTAGCTCACATACCTTTCTCCGTTTTCTCGTCTACCTGTCGTACACCAACCATACTTTTTACCATTCGTCCGCGTAATATTGTGCATTAAACTATTCAGCCCTACGTGCTTTGATTGTCAGACGGTGTATTAAAAAAGTTTACACATTTCCCCTTTATAAGTAAATATTCACACGTTTTATCATAATTTTCATTCCAGTGGAGTTGCTGGAGGTTGAAGAGACGAGGAAAAAATACTTCGCCTTGAAATCTGGTAGCAATTTTCTGTCAAGACTCAAGGACTCCTCTGGTTGCCCGTTATGGGCGTTACGTATAAAGAAGCACGTTTTCCTTCTTTGTCAGTTCTTTTTCTATTCCTATCAAAGAAAAAGGCAACAGTATGAATGTTTACACGTACATATTATGCATGTATTTTATTTCGCTGTTGTCAAGTTTAGTAGCTAGTGTTTAGTTGACATTACATATGTCTGATAGCCATAGCACTATAGAGTACGTGTTGAAATCTTTATAACGCGAGAAAAGTAATTCATTTACTTCATCACGGTATCTTTCTCAGAATCATCGTCATCATCACCAGTACCGTCCTGTATAGCATTTTTTTAAGCTTCCAGCAGGCTCCTCTATGCGGGGATTCCATATAATATATTCTTCCAAAAGTCAACGCGGCTACAGCAACCACCTCTGCGCGTCCGTCTCAGCACCACAAAAATGTATGACTTTGACGCGTTCTTACTGTGTGCTTATCACACCACAACTGATATAGTGCCGACGATATTCATATACTCGCATCTCAGATTGCCTGTGTGCTAAAAGATGTGGCCGTGTACGTAGACTACATATCAGTAGCAAAGCAACGTGCCACAATAATAGTTGCCACTGTATCGTCATCCCTGTCGTAAGTTACGCAATCCAGGATGAAAGGGCAATCTTTTACTTCCGTCTGCTTCTCGGCATTGCTAGCTTGCCTGCCTCCGCTGCAGCAGGAACTTCAAGTCTTCATGTATGAATACATTCGCCTCAAGTTGTAAAATGAAAGTAATATAAAAGAAAACGCCGAAAATTGTGGGAAAAGCTTTGGATGGTTGACGCGGGTGAATGGCTATCCATATATATACGACATCATTTATTTGACGAGAGAGACGGGTAAAAATGGGCAGTGCACTTACATCCAGGGATGATGATATAAATAAAAGAGGTTTTCTGTTGTACAATTTTATACGAGCCCCCATAAACCGTCCTGTGGTTTTAATCGAGAATGTGCTCGTAAACAAGCACGTCCAAAAGCAGCACATTTCTTCCATACTCTGGAGGTTTAATCAAACTGATTACATGGCACAAAATTTTGGTGTGACTAGATAATAATTATTTTTTGAGTTCAACAAGAGGCGAAAAATAGAGATGAACTGGAAACGAGAGAGTGCTGGGCATTAAATGAAATCCTTAAAGTGAAGGGATTCAGACAGATCCATATTTCTCTTAGCCAACGGCTCTTCTCAACTGAAAATTAGCTTGTATTTCTGAGGCAGGTCCGACAGCAAATGTGAACGTGACATGCAGTAATAGTATTGTATACTATAACGATCGCTATCGTTGAAGTACATAATATTATGCTCAGCTCATTCATTCAATTCGAAAATGAAAGAATAACAACGTGATCGCGAATGACCTCTCTTTTTATGAGGAGAAAATGGCTTTCATTTACTTCTTCCTGTGTACCAAATACGTGCATGCAATTACTACAAAGGAAATGTGGAAAGTATATCAAGTTCTAATCGTAAGTAGTAAGGGCTCATATCGGTTTAAGATTTATTTCTTTGTTCCTATCTTTCTACCTATAGGAAGATTTGAAGATTTAATCAAATATGTGTAGTCTTACTTTACTTGTGAACGGATAAATTGTCTTTTTGTGATGTTGAATATAATGGTTTTTTCTATCTACTGATACGATGTCGTCTTCATGAAATATCATATTTTATATTAATCATAAATGACTCTTTAAGGATTATAGAGATTTGATGAAGTCCCTGCGTCATGTGTAATGTATTTTAGGTTTACTAGAAAAATACCGTATTTCTTGCATTGAATAGTTATTTGCGTTCATGGTAAAGTTAAGTTTGAAGCCAATACTCGCAGAAGAATCGATAGAATAGATCGAATACAAATATTTAGGTAGGTTATACATTCAAAATGAGTATTTCCCAGGTATACATTCGACATACAACAAAGGTAAAGATTAATGTAAATGACTAGAGGCATCTCTAGCCATTAAGTTAATCGTGAAATACATGGGGTAATATAATACACCTCAAAATGTCCGACTCCATGTTAAACATTTTAATGATACACATTTTAATCCGCGTACTTAAGTAGATCAGCTACTGTGGTACTACAACTCAAGACTGTTCTCAAACATGAATTCGTCTTGAAACAAGCTGCATTCATATTTGGAGGCAGCCTTGCTAAAACTTTTATACAGCATAATATGATCAATTTAAATGATAAATGAAGAGAGTAACATTAATCAATTCTCCTCTCTTTCAGTACTCCAGAAAGCATTTAGTTTCAGTATGGTTAATATGAACGATTCGCCAATCAAAAAAAAACACCTTTCTATTTATAATAAGCTATTAATTCTAGACAAATAATCCCGAACAATAGTCAAGAAATACGTTATTAAATGTTTAATTTTCTCCTCAATTTCAGTATAAATGAAACTTATGTACTGTATGTAAATACGATAGGGTAGTTTCAAGACTTTAAAAGAAAATTGGAATTTTAGAACTGTCATCATGATACAAGATTTCAGATTTACTTTGAAGAGTAGTTTCACCGAAGACGTACACATGATGTTTGATTCGAACGAAAAGATAACTGTCAATTGTTGTATGTTGAGATTTGTAAATACACACATATAATCTACATTGTATGTTTTTAAACTATATTTTCTTTTGACCTGTCTGTATAAAGCTGTATCTTAGATCTACTCTAGTTGTTGTTATATGTAATAAATATTTCTCAGTATATTTAAGATATTTTGCAATTATTACTTACTGTTGCGGATTGCGGAATCACTGTATGTAATTTGAATCTGAGTAAATACACGTTATATATAAAACATTGATGCATAAAATAGTTGATTTCATGTTATCGTCAAGTCTTTTATATTAAATTTTGTTCTGACATTCAAATACTTATTTTTATAATTCTACATCTACGTAACCGTATCGCATTTTACATACGCATAAAAAGACTGACATGTTATTGACATTCAAAAATGAAACATGGAATATCATGAACACCCACAACACAACTACTGGGTACCCAAATTCATTCAATTATATTTTATTGAAAAAAGGTTTGCCAAACAAAATATGGATGTTCGTAGAAACCGTGCGTCAAGCGTCAGTCAATACATATCAAGGAGGTAAGTTATAATAGTCTTCGTTACCTTTAGCCTTCATAATAATATTCTTTGTTCTTTTCATCGCAATATGTACTACCTGCACTCATGAACAGCATGTGCAGAAATCGAATTTCTCGAGAGAGAGAGGAAAAAAATGGTGTGATATGTTGTTGGTTTGTTGTGGTTATGACATACCTTAACTTTCATGAAATAAAACTAAAAGCCTCCCTCATAAAGCCCTCCGGTCGTTCTGCAGTTTTTACTGCTCCTTCTTGTTAAGTGGCAAAGATACGCATAACAGCATTTAATTTAATCCGACCATAGAAAAGTTTATTGCAAAAATTTTGCGGTGTAAAACAGACCACTTAGCAGCGAGCCTCTCCCTTTTCGTCTTCCCTTCGCATCAGTATTCTGCACACCATTTGGTCCCTACAATTACTCCAACTCCACAGAATTTCATTTCATTTTTTCATGGCATCATCACCTTCACTTGAATTCTCGAATAAATTAAAACGACAGAGTCAATATGAGTGAAACACTCTTTCCCCTGTGGTGAAGTGAGTCTGAATAAATATACAATGCTGAAGTGTATCTATTTACGTTAGATGTGTAACGTATAGTATTGAATTTTTAAGTTTTTTACGTTGCAGCTCACGTCAACCAGCCACTATCATAAAAACGAAAGTGAAATGTTTTTACTTGATAAAGCTGTTTAGTGGTGAATAACTACTGTGCAATTTTCAGGTAAATTGCCTTTTTCTTTCCCTGCTTTTCATTCTCTCCGCGTGTAAAACATCAGTAGTCCTTGCACCACCACCTTGGTTAATATGACAAGGATCATAAACTTTCTATTAAGCCACAAAATACTCCTCCTCCGCATCTAGTGAGAGTTTGTTGCTGCCCTGGATGGAAAGTAAAGTACGTGAAAAAAGTTAGCTTTTTTGAGGGCTCATAAAAATCAATTATATTTGTCAGTGAAATATATAGTGCCACTATACACTTTTTACTCCCTATATTCCATTGCACAAAAATTATATTACATCATCATTTCTCTGTTTTCTTTCTTTTGTGTCTTATGTTTTGCTCTTTAGTGTCTCCTTTTCTGGGAACCTGAGTGTATGTACATATATACGTTTCATATGGTGTGCTTCTTCTCACAATTTATACAACTTGTTGTAAGACCACTTGCTTGTTTATATTCTCAGGAGTAAACAGCGTCCTACTGTGTGAACCCCGTTTTCTGAGTTAGTGGCTAAGGATAAAAAGAAGGAGCGGATGAGACAAACGGAACACTAATGTAGAGAAATGAGCAGGAGAAAATAATGATGGTAACTTAAGCCAAAATGTCTGCTCTGGTTGTCTTCTCATGGACAACTAAACTATCCTGTCACTTGTCGACGTGTACATATTGTTAGTGCGACTCAGGTTGTTCGCCGTCTCCGTTTCAATATAAAACAGCCACAAGTAACCATACAGCAGAGTAATGCATAAAAGATACATTTTTATATGATGATAATACAATTTTTTTATACGCTTGTACGCATTGCATCTATCTTCTCATTCATACAGATAGTCTCGGAATGAAGCTGTTATTATTTCGGAAAAAAATATGTGCGTACGTCTCTTTATTTTAGAAAATAAGCTCATTTTGGCTTCGCCTTCCACCCGGCTCAATCGAGTGTAGACAAACTCACCAACAAAAGAAGGTCTGTCATTGTACGTGTACTTATCTGCTTACTGCTCCTGTTTCTTTTGTTCAATTAAATCTATACGCTAGTCGAGGAAATATCTTTTATGCATTATATGGATGTATGAGAAGATGACAATGAAAGCAAAACTCCATGGATTTGCTCTTTTTTGGGGTGATCTACCACACAGCTATCGGAACTCAACGTGTACGATAAATTATATGAATGAATGTATTTTTAGAAATATGTTTCATACGAAGCAAGAATTTTGAAGCAGTTGCTGTACGATTATGGTTGCATCGTTTCATATTTGGGTTTTGGGAGTATACGCTAGAGTCTTTCGTCTGTAAATTGTACGTTCTATAAGAGTACACATATTATACTCGTTCTAGAATTTGGCAATGTTCAGCTGACCTGCGGGAGACTTCTTCCGGTTATATCTGCCTCATGCCAGGCAAACTGACACAAGTGAATTATAGCTTCAAACTTGAGGAATATCCTTCAGAGATGGAGATTTCATCAAAAATATTTCTGCACAATTTCTGCATTTCGTGAAGACGATCCGTGAGCTGCTCGATTCAATTCCCATATATTCCACTATCCGTACCGTAGCGATCCATGTACATTCAAAATTTACTTGTACTTCTATTCAACTTTGCTGAAAATTGGCAAGAAATAATATATCCAGAATGCAAATCAACATATAATGCAATTATTGCTGACGATGCCTTCTATTTGCGAACTAATTATGGTACCAAAAAATAAAAGCAATTATAAACAAGGAAACAACAAGAACAAAAGGAATACCATAAAGCTTTGACATTACAACCGCTGCAATATATTTGGCAGTTTTCCTCCGTAAAACCCATATCAGCACATTATCATAGAAAGTTGTTCTCCTTTCCTTTTTAAACAGTGGAATACGCAGAATTTTAACATTTCTTGTCAAATACGTCAGCAGTTTTAATCCTAATGTATAGTCCGCTAAAATTTTATTCACACCACTACTGTGCAAACCAGTCAATAATTTTTATGAAAAGTACTTGAATATCACAAGTATCTCAATTTTATCGCACTCTAAAGACGTATAGGAAACATCCTTATCTTGCAGATAGGTCTAAGGCATGCACTCGGATCACAAATAACCGACCATTACATGTCTAGCAAAATACAAGTTCATTTTGTCTACTTGCACAGAATGGTAAAAAGAGTGAACAACATAATATTTTACTTTCATCAGGCTTCCAGTGAAATTAATTGAATGCAGGAAAAAGGAAATGGACAGAATGAGAGAAAGAAAGAAAAGACAGAGAGAACCCAATCCCAGTACTAGCACTCGCCGTATTAGCATTCGTAACATGTTAGTTCCACTCTTACCCATCATTTCATTCGAACGAAACAACTCTCTCCCTCTCTGCTCCAGCTGCATTTATTAACAGCGTAAATGGCGTATGAATATATGTATGAATAATTGTCTAAGCAAAGTCTCCAAACGGGAATTTGTTTATTCCAGGAAAATTGCCAAATATCTCCAATATTTACATATGAAAGCATATGAAAATTTGCATAAAATTACAAATGAAATTGTTAAGCGATCTATGTTTCTATGAATAAGCACGCACTCGGGCAATATCTGTTCAAGCAGAAGCACAGAGTCAGGAACTGTAAGAGGAGAGAAGAGTTAGGGTCATCGCCGAGTACTTGCAAGTGATCATATTAAACAAGCTACAACAGAGAACCGAACAAGCAGCAAAGAGACGCATAACACAACATCAGTAGTATTTTTTCTATAGCATTCTACATGAAGTAAGAATTAAGTTTCTACCAGGAGAACTCTCATGTTAAGTGCCTTCCCGAGGAATCTACCTCATATATTTCTCTACAGTCTACTGGCAGACATAAACTGTCTTAAAAATATATACAAGCCTTTGGCTTGGTGTATATCATTGATAGAATGAAATTCGGTGAAGCATATGCATGCCCGACAAGTACGCGTAACTCTGTAAAATGTCAGCAAGTGGTGAGCGTGCTTGCATACCAGATGAACCGTTGATAAGCTCCCAAACACAAGAAGTGTACATTTTTAAAGAAAGAAGACCGAGAGTGTAACTGAATAAGTACCAGTCAAAGAACTGGCAGAGGCACATCATATCTATAATATGCTCTGTCACAGGAACATGTGCTAAGGAAAGTTGCACACATATTTTGAATTGAAAAGCATACTACTTTCTCATCTGATCTGGAAAGTAATGCAATAATATATTGCGTGGCATGCATGCAAGCAAATGCCCCAACAAGGAAAAGAGAAAACGGTAAGCTTTTTTTTCTCCTAGTGACAAGTACTTACACTTACACACGCGAAGACGAAGCCATTGGGTAAGTGAAAATCCACTCGTGTAGGCGACCATATGGTTTGAAAAGTTAAATGGCATCATCAGGAAAAGCACCGTCTGTAAAAATGGCATCATGTCGAGCTATTTTTGCACTATATTCATAACAAATAAGCGACTATACTACTGGCTTATCTTTAAATATATATTTCTTATCTATACACAAAAGTTTTTACAACTTACCTGTTCGGCTACATAAAAATAAAAATCTGATATTTTTTTTATTTTCTTCCAAAGTTTTTTTTTGTGGTGAACCAGAAAAGTGCCAAAAATGTAGATTTAAAATACACACCAAGGTTATCTTCGTTCCTGTATTATTACTGCGTATGTGTTTTTTGCATGCACAGACGCATTACAATAAATTTGCTCACACTAACCAAGGGGAAAAATTTCTGATGAAGGTACTTTATTTTTATCCACTAGGCATAGTGAAACATGTCGAGACGACCACTTTCATGAAAGTATTCCCTCCAAAAAAGTTTTCGTGCATTGTTTACTCTCAAGTGGTTCTTTCAGAGTCCAGCCAAAACCCACGACATGACACTGGCTCACATCACACAGTTTTAGTATTTATTATGATACGGACTATTTCCTCTCTCCCTCTCTCTCTCCTCAGCCTAATAATAAAAATTGTAATAAGAGGATCGGCACGAATAAGATAATGTAATAACATTGGCATGAGAATTAGAAATGGTACAATAGTAATGATGTTTATTTGGGTCTCCATTCCACTTGGCAAAGATGAAGTTCCTGCTGGGTCTGGACTAGAACAATATTTTATACGAATGGTGGTGGCGATGATGTTGAACATCATGCGAAGAAGTAAAAAACTCAGCAGAAGCTTGAGCATCAAAGATCAAAGAGAAAAGGGTATCCACATGATCACAATAGCATGAACTATGAACATTCATAGGTTCCACATATATAATTTATCTGTGTAGTATAAAATAAAGTGGTATGGCATCATCGAGGGAAAGTATAATGTTTGTTTCAAAACAAGTGGAAGCGCACAAACGTTAGAAGCTGTAGACTGGAGCTGTATATATGGCACTACTACTGGGGTACATGGTACATGATCGCTTCCTATTCCCCTTCCAGCAGCAGAGTAGCAGTTCCACCACCACCATCACTCTGTGATCGGTTTCCCTGTTGCGGGTCGGTGGTCAAGTTGGAGGGAATCAGAAATGAATTTTCTCTTTTTCGGAAGTAACGCACCGTGTAAAACCACTTTCAGGCTGGGAGCAAAACGGTCAAAGTTATAGGTATACTATAGAAACCTATCTCTATGTACACACTGTACACGCTTTCGTTTGCGAAAGCCTCTTCAATGTATTAGTACTATTATTATAGACTCACGTTGCCGACAGAAAAGCCTTTGCCTTTTCCAGCAAAGAAAAACAAGGACGCAAGGGAGGGCGATAGAAAAGGAATTCCTTCTTCTCCACAACGGCGTGTATTCAAACACGTCGTGCCATTTAGTTCTTTTGATATGGAGACATTTAGCGAATATCTCCTCACAGATTGACATACAGACAAAACAGGCCACATTTCCGCTTGGTATTGAATTCATTTACAAAAAGTTCACATTTTATGATTCTATGTCAAGCGTCATTATGAGATCAAGGGAAATTCAAAACACAACCAAATCTCATTACACCCCAACAAAAATAAAAGGGCAAATACAGATAGCGAGCTGATATTATAATTCAAGTAGGATATCGTTTCTCTCGTAGTCATCCGATTCCGATGACACAATAATACGGTCTTGATAAAGTTAAACAAGTAACAAAGATATGTGACCGAATTCTTCATCCATCCAACCATTAATGATCTCATAGAGGAAAAGGAGAGTTGTGGCTAGACATATTGTGGAAACAATTGAACGGAAACCGGAGGGGGAAGACAAGGAAAATGTTTGATAGTTTAATGACATAGTTTTTTCTCTCTTGTACCATTTCAAAAGGCTGATTTATTCGAGAGAAAGAGCAATGACAATTTCGAATACTAGTAATATCTTGTTGTATATACAGATGTAGATTTAAGGATATATACAAGGTTTACGGTTTTGACATATGCACTTACCTACGTGCGTGCTCATCGTATACCTACTGTTATACATCATACATTACAGCATTAGTTCATCACGCCATCGCATCGCCCGGCTAAAAATTTAGCTCCACCTGTTTTTACTTCTCAACTCAAGGAATAGTACAACTGCTCGTAGCTACTTTTTACAACGAACGAGATGAGATAATAATATGTAGGATACTTGCATTTTTACCCTCACTGACTTTTCTCTTCCTTTCTTTCTTTTACGTGTTTTCCTAAGGAAATCCGCTTATCCTCATCTCATCTCTCTTGAACTTTCTTTCTTCTCCTCATTTCATTTTCATCTTTCTTTTCATGGGCTCTTTCCTCTTTCTCCCATTCAGCATATCCTTCTGTCATCAGATTGAGAGATGTGAAGCAGTAAAAAAGTGACGGGAGATATTTGTACCTGCATTTTTGACATGCAAAAAGAGCTGCAGATATTTCAGCCGTTTCACCACGTACAGCAGAGAAATGAGTTCACTAAAGCACGAAACTGACTTGCTGCTAGAATGAAAATGCCAAGAAGATACGCAGAACAGCACATTTCAAATCGACAAGCGTACTTACTTCACATGAACTTTTAAAATGGTGGTGAGAAATTCTCTTAGACAGTGAAAGTAAAAAACGAAATTAGAAAGTGGAACACTAGTATAAAGGGTTCTACTAAAACCTCCTGGCTGTAGGTTTATTTTAATTTTGACTCATTTGGAGTTTGCGTGTCTTTAAAAAGAACGCTCTACTTTAAATAGTTTGTATAAGCTAGTATAGTTTGTAATCATTCATTTGGGTAATTGATGTCGTAATTACTAAAAAATTAGGGGTAAATTAGATTAATAAGAACACCTTTAACTAACTATTGATAATTATCATTTATCATACTTTTTTCAGACTTAGTATCAAGTAGCCCCACAATGTCAACTAGCTCAAGATTTGTCTCACTTTCACCGATTTCGCCATTCTAAGCGTAAGAAAGAAAGTTAGATAGATAGAGATGCGAATATTGGCTTAGTTTGCTTAGTGGTGTATATAACAAGCACTGACGAGCAGACTAGTTACTTCATAACAGGTATATGCTGTATAAAGCTGCATACACTACAGAACACGACAAGGCAACAGTCGTTCATCCTATTATAACGTGCTTTCATGTGCACTTATAAAATCCTCCTCTCTTTCTATAATATGGGACATATGGTAGCCAAATATAAATTGAATCACATCAAATAAAGCATCGTGACGACTTACAGAGAGTGAGATCGAGAGGGGCAAACGGTGGATGATCATGTCATACGAGCTAAAAGAATATATTATAGTTTATTATAATAATGTAGACTGTAAAATTCTTTCAAAATTGCACATCCATCTTATCATCATTTCCTCTCATAACCTGACATCTTTATTATAAGTAGGAAATATAACAAGTTCATAATAGCATGTATATTTGCCAACAAATATGGCATGCTATCTTGTCTGCCTCCACTTCAAAGAATTTCAATGTGTATCCCTTCAAGTTGCACAACTAGAGAGGTCTTGAGTTCTGTTACTCCTGTCCGTTATCGCTCGTTTTAACTTGTCGACTTTTCTCCTGAATCCCTTTCCTCTTCTATTCCTTTCACCACCAAATACTGCTAGTTTGGCAAACAGAGTATGATGCCGATTCTCCTTTTGCAATACCCATACATTTCCCCTATTTTTCTCCTTTTCTATTTCTGTCATATTCCTTTGTCTATCATTTGGTGTGTATGTGTGATCATGAAAGTGACTATGCATGCTCTTCATGATGATGGGATATGACAGAGCATATCATTAAAATGAGCATCCTACGTCGACTGGAAAATCCCCCTTGTTCTTTCCTCAGATATCTTATTGTAATGTGTTTCCTTCGTATTCTTTTCTTATTTTTCTCCTCACACACGCACAGCACGGCCATTAAGGGAGTGTATCAGTGCGTGTATGTGCAGGAATGTTATACTGTTCATTTAGTTTTGCAACAGCATCAGTAACCAACTCAATATAAAAGCTGTGTACTGCTTCCGAAAAAATGGGTCGTTCTAAGGAGACTTAAGAAGTGAAATTGAAAAGAAGGCTTTTATTGAATTTGTAAATTGTTTCTCCGGACTGACGGCTCTTTTCTTTCACCGGCTCACTCACTTGATAATAAAACCTTGGGTTTCTCCTCCTAGGACAACGAGCAGGACGATGACGACTAAGGCTGGGAAAAGAACGCACATTCTGCTAGTAATTCATGTAAATAGCGGAGAGACGCATTTTAAGGAAGGATAGAGGAAACATGTGGGAGTCAATTTTCTTGTATGGTCTGAAAGGATAGTGGCAAAGGCATCCGGAAGAGCTCCAAAGTCAGTCATGTTGTGCAAGTAGCCTTTTAAAAGCATGCCGACTGGATACACACTCACCAACTCTAACGCACCACCTTTCTCTCTATTAAAGTTGAAAAGGATTCGCCAGGAAATGTATATGAAAATAAATGAAGTTTATTATTGTATAAAATAGAGTTGTGCTTCTACTACCATCACTGCCTTTAAAGATACAAAGTCTCAATGTAGGTAAGTATATTATTTTCTCTGAAAAAGGATATGGCCATGAGGAAGTACATAACACTAATGCTTAATGCACGATGTACCAGCGTTTCTTTAAAGTTTCTTTTTCATCATGAAACAGCACAAGTATAAGAAAATAAACCAGGATTTTACAGTATTTTTAGTATAGTTATGTATCTACTTATGAGCTTCTTGTGTCGTAGTAAAATTGGAGAAATATAGTTCAGCTCGTTTTTCCAATTTACAAAATGCTTTATTCTACACAGAAATATACCAACTCGATACATTTAACCTAACTAAACGAAAACGGTATGTATTACATTTTGAGGAGAAAAGTTGATACAAACTAGAAAAAACTGGGGTAAGGTGCAGAATTCAACGGTTTGAGAAGGGAATGAGAAGGTGTGTTATAAATGGTAACTTGCTCACTTCTCCCCAATCTCAATCTTTAGCTTACTTTTCTTCCTTCTGCCTTATCATTTTTGTACATGTATCTGATACAGCATTGGGAAAATCCTGGAAAACGAGTTAAGTTAGGTAACGTAGTTCAAACGAGGGAATATTCCGACAATGGAGTAAGGGCTACGACGGCATGCACTTGGCTTAAGGGTAGTAACGATAGGATAAGATTGTCAGCTGTCAGTCTATTACCAGCATGCTTTTCTGATTTCTTTCCCTTTTCCCTGTTTACGCACATCCAGATATACTTACACCAGTATGTATATTACAGGAGGAACAATAAAAAATCTCGAAACGGAGAAGTCAAAGGCTTCTGTAATAAAATGAGAAATTTTCTGCAAGCGAAAAGAAACATAGTTTTGTTCCTTTTTCTGGTGTATTACTCCAGAAATGAAATCAATGGACTGCTCAAGTTTCATTCGTTTTGAATACATAAAATAAAAAATTTAGTCCTTATTTCCTGATGTGATTGATGTAGACAAGTGTATAGCGTGTGTGTGGCAAACGCTGCACACAGTAAGGATTTTTCTTTTTCGATGTATGAAAAAGGCAAGCTATACATATTACATTTTGAAATGGGACGCAATAATAGCAGTACTATTTCGTTTAGGAAAATCTTATTCTTCTCCATTTTCCATATAATATCAAATGAAATTTTACATGAAACTTTGCAAGAGTGTCTTACGTTAGATAAGGAAGGATAAAGTAAGTTGAAACGAGAACTTGAGAATGAAATGAATATGTAGGTAGAAGCATATGATGCAAATCCATGTATTGCATTTTGGAGAAAAATGTCTCTAATTTTCGAGCATCTATTCCTGGCTGGAATCACCACCAAAGCTGTTTTCCTTCGTATGGTGATTCAAATGGAGCACAAAAGCTTGGGCTATATGAGAGCTTCTTTTATACCTGGCTGGATCCTACGGAAATCTACTTGTTAACTTTTTATAGCTTGCAGATTTCCCTGTGATACTCAACTCAACAACAGTCTCAATCTGAACGTGAAAATAGAGTAGACGAATGGCTTCTTACAATCTTGGTCGTGTGGGCTTATTTTTTTTAAATGCGAATATACTCAATGCAATAATAATACTTGCTTACTGTTATGGGATTGTGTTTAGTGCGAGAGCGCTATTCAGCATACTTATATATATGTTTATTCTTCATTTCAGCCCTGTTTTCCGGAAGACTTGCTTCCTGCAGATTGTCTGTGAAATATAAGATATCATATAACCAATATCACTAATCCCTTATCTGTACTTTAAATCTTTTCTCACTCAGCTAACACAATTTGCAAATCTAAAAGTTGTTGCGTCGTGTTGAATCGTTGAATCTATTAAGAATACGTAGTTATAAAGAAGTTTGTACTTTGTCAGGATACACAATAGCTATCTGATTGCTAGGTATTCTTTACAAAAGTCTTCCTTTCGTCTCTTTTGTGCTTTAAACATTATTAGAATAACATACAACCCAACGGACTTCATATTTTGAACTTGTGCACCGTTGGATTAGTAATCTCTTCATAACACTTCCTTGAGATTTGCTACCCGAATTTCAGAAGAAAAAAAAGTTTGTTTCCACATACGTATTGAAATTGTAGATATTTGCCATGTTTAGTTAAATGTATTTATCAAACAGACCATAATGTCTTCCGGACCAGAAACGTCTTCTAAACTTCCCTGAAATACAAGAAAATATACTTTTTGTTTTTCTAAAAGAACTCTGCCAAGAATGCAGTATGTATAATATTATTAAGTTTACGGGAAAAATATAAAATACTACCTAGTCCAGGTCATATTTCTCATAACAAGAGAGTACAATTCCAAGGGACTGGGGTACATCAGTTAATAATATTTCATACATTATTGTAAAGCATATTATTGACATATTTCTAGGTATCCTGGTTTTCATAAAACTTACATCTCCTCGTTTTTACATAATGTTTTTTCTTTATCAGGTTGGTGCTCTCAGTTTGAAAAAGGGGAACGATAACTAAGTGAATGCTTTTAGGTTAAGTAGCGTAAGGTTCAAACTTTAAACTTGCAATAGTTGCTTCATTGTTTGTTATGAAATTACAATCTTCTTTTCTTATCACTACTACATGCATGACTCACTTGAAAACAGAGCTCCTATTTGTAACCACTCATACCTGATCATAGACACGAAGTGGCGACTTCTTCCAATGCATTTAAAGAACCTACTTTGGCTAAGAAAATTTGACATCTGAATGCGAACAATATACACACAAGATAGATATGCATAAATCCACATGGACTACATTTTATTATTGTTCTTACAAGGTAAAGCCCAACTTTTTTATCTCTCTTTCTTTGTGTCAGCTCATGTCTTGAGATAGCACCGTACCTGTGGCGTGCAAGGTGAAAGTGAATAACAACAGCAGACTTTCTTCTCCGTGAGAAAGTGAAAGACAAAAAGATTTTTTTTTTCGAAGAAATACTTTCGAAAACCATGAAACCTGTACAGAGTTGGAATGTTTGTGCCTTGCATGCAACGCTTTATTATACGGCCAGCTCATTACATTACGAAGCGCAAAAAAGTACATTGTATAGTTAAGTCAGATGGTACACTTAGGGCTCAAGTAAGGGAGTAAAACCTACATAAAAGTTTTGTCGTCTGATGTATATGTGCATGCATCAGCTGAACAAGTCAGTAATCTATTTTCTTTGCTGACTTTACTTTCAAGACTTCTCCTTTAGCCCTTTCATTTCATGACACACATTTACAATTCCTGCCATGCATCCCTTTTATATATGTGAAGCCGAAAAATTGCAATAACAGTAACTGTTATAGTTTATTATGCTCTGCCACTACGCATGCATACATATAGTATGTATGTCACGGAGTACCTCTACCAAGAAAAAGGCAACTGCATCCGAATGATAACAAAAAAATGAAAACTTTTCTTGGTATATATAACGACTTGTTTAAGTAAATGTAGTGTAACTATAAAATGAAACTCATTTTGATGTACTTTAAATGTACTCTGCATATATGCGTTGGCTGGATATTCTTAGAATTTAAAGTATACAAAATGTCATCCGCTCCTTTTCACCAGCTACCAGCAAGTTATACAATGCTTAAGTTAATATCTCACATAGACACTTATGCAACCCCTTTGCAAATTTTAGAATTCATTGGAATAACTAGTTACGTACCAGCGACTACGACATGCGATGAATAATCTTCCCTGGAAATTTGTTCAAAAGCACAAAGCAGCTTGATCAAGAAAAAAATGCTAACAAGTATTTTCAACAAAATGTTAACTTTGCGTCTTCTTTGATGTTAAGTCAGATGAGATCGCCTTTTTATCATTGCAGCATGGTATATTTCACATTATGAAAGTCACCTTCATGATTTTTCCAAAATTCGATGAAACAGTATAGACTCCTTGGCTCCTACATATACTTTACTTGGTAGCCTGAGAAAAGGCGAGCGGCAAGTGAGTGCCTGTGTTCATTCGTTCCTGAGTTTGCACACAAACGCCATAAATACCACCTGGAGCATAATATATCTACTTTATAATATACATGCATATTCAAATACAAAAATGTTTACCCATGCTACAAATGAAAGATATGAATTCATCATAAATTATAATCATGCTATGATCAAGCTTATTTGGAAAATTTGAAATCATCTGAGAGTGTAATAAACTAAAGTTAAAAATCAGTCATTTCTTTAATATTTTGACGTTGGAAAACTCAGCAGTTGCTTATTTCAAGTAGTTCTCGCTTTCATACTCCACACCACACATCACGTAGCCCACAGCCATTATGTTAATGTAGTTGAGATACATACAACAAACCACTCTGGCGCGTTACCGATAAAAATAAAATTTGATATTGACAGTTTGAAGGAAAAAATTAGCAATAAGAACGAATGCCATTTTGCATTCTATCCCTTTTGACTTGAGAAAGCAGTAAGCTATACGTCTGTCGAACAATTCTGTTCCTCGTGAGAATAAGAGAGGAAGTGGAAGTCACGATTGTTTTGACCAAAATTAAATTTCACTGAGCCCGTGTATAACAGAGTAAAAATACTATCCTTTTATTGAGTATTGTAATAACTACGATATTGTGTCGTAATAATTCTAGGAATCTAAAATGTTGACACTCCTTGTCTTTGTTCATTCACTTCAACTTGGGTATAATTTATTGTCTCGTATCTTTTGTTCGACGTGATTTATTCGCTGTCCTCAATGAAACAGCTTATATCGCGTTACAAGGAGAGAGATACAATGAAATATGCCGTTACAATAACAATATACTTATCATCCAGAGTATACAACTACCACCCTTCACAGGGCTTTCAAACCGCCTTGTTTCCCTCTGCTTGCGCACTTTGTTCGTATCATTATTGCAGTAGGTTTCCTCATCTCAGGCAGGAGTGTTACGATTATTATAGTCAATGTCAGTTTTCATCTTGGTCTCACCGTTTAGCTGGTATGTATACAAGCCGAAAAATAACCCTTTCGGTCTTTTGCAACAAGGAAGCGAAATGTTCAAAGAATAGTTTGTGCTACAGCGGCTATGCTACCCTATAAAGTCGACAGAGAAGAGTGGTTATGTATATGCCCGCGTTTAAAAAGCATGAGCTACTTTCACCCTTTACCATGTTTCCATCGACATCATCATGACCAGTCCACACACAACAAAACTACAATAGGGTTCTTCTGGGGCGGCATACTGCTTTTCCTTCGGTTTGTTGGAAGCGGAAGAGTTTCTTTGCCAAACGCCAAACCGTTTCCTTCTCCTTTATCCGACATGCTATCAGCAACCATTCTTCGAGGTTTGACTCAAAATTCGGATCAAACATCTCTCCAACTTCCCGTTGCGTTGCTCACAAACCAACAGTTTTATTTTGTACCATGGCGTCGGCACGATGGAAGTATTTAAAACGTAAAGTGCATGGGCCACGCAACCTACAAAAGTGTGTAATAGAAATATAGAAGGAACAGAAAGGATAAGAAGGCGTAAGACGCATAATTTATATGAAATTTTAGGAATAAAACCGTAGTAGAAAGGTGTATGTACATGGATATGCCATAGTATTCACTGTACATCAACATGTGTATATGCATTGTAGTGGTGTTATTCAAAGATGCTCAGCAGTTCTGGCACGACGGCACGAACAATGAATGAATAAATGATACCAAGTCCATAACTCTTTTCTGAAACAGTTTGAGAACAATAATGGCTAATACATACTTAGACGAGTTTCGCCTCACTTTCTCCTTCATCTCTGCTTTTATTCGACTCTTCTACATGCACAATAGGACAACCAAATTCTCTTACTTTCACTGCTTTACCTCCTTGCTTCTCTCTTATTCGGAAGCTCGAAATTAAATCCCAAAGTCAAAAAGCTGGCACGTATTGTAAACTAAAATAATACATAACATATCTTGTTGGCATCGATGGCTTCAAAAATGAGTGAGGCTAACTTATATTCCGAAATCAGTGCTAAAGCAAAAAAAACAGGGTACGATAAGACAGTGGGTATAGTCATATCTTTTATATTAAAGTTGATATTTCTGTGCTTTCACAGGAATACAATACGACATAAAAATAAAATGAAAAAATAGTCGCACTATAAATTAGGTAACTGTAGTCGAAAAGTGTCCAATAATTGAAATGATTATTATGGTCACTATGCACACCAAACTTCTAACGATTAAAACGGTATATTTAATTAACTAATTTTG
>JAQIXX010001644.1:0-31499 GCA_034700605.1 Willowsia nigromaculata
CTCCAGGGGACAAGGCTCACCTCACACCACTCTCGAGAGACAAGCCGGAAGTTCTTCAAAGTTTCCACGGAGCAGTGCTTCGCTAACAAGGCCAAATTCTATTCAAACACCAAAATAAAAAACAATCACAATTAAATGTCATAATATCTACCATAAATATTTTGCTAACTACCTTTCATAACAATAAACCATACTTTTAGGCATACAAATTATTATAATTGATCTTACCTCCTTGTTACTCGAAAACACCACCTGGAAAACATACTCAAGTCCCACCTCAAAACTCCTCTCATTATTTTCAACCCCTCCTACCTCCATGCTTCAGAATACTACATCTATCAACTACTTCTTGGAACTCAATTACTTAATTGGAATTTTGCACTTCAAATTTTAACTAAATTAATTAACCGTTAATTGGAATTCACTTTTGTTGTTGTGGCGTTATCGTGTACAAGTAACTTGTTGACAGTCAAGCAAGCAAGAGCAAGTAAACCAATTTGTTCCGTCAGCCGATAAGCCGATAGCCGATCCACCTCTCACAAGTCAGCTGACAATCTTGCACAAGTCTTTGTTGCTGTTCGTTCCACTCAAGCGCATCTCACAACAACGCATGAAGCACAGCCCCCACCACAATAATTTACCCTTCAGTCCCCACGGGGAATTTTGATGGAATGAAACTCAAAATTTTATGGAATGAAAATAAAACGAGGGAAATAATTTATCCTTTTTGATTTTTATGCAATTAGTCAAATGATTATTATGTTTTTCGTATTTGATCAGTGACAATTTATTGAATGTTTTTTTGAAGAAAATCGACTACAAAAATAAAATTGAGACAAATCGGATCGGATTTATTTCATATACAGGTGATGGGTAATAGAAATTAAGTACACTCCTCATTGACACAAATTCAAGTGACATTTAGTAGAAAAACTAAATAATAAATTGAGAAGAGAAATAATGGAAATAAAAGAAAATACAAAATTATTCAAGACACTCATCCAACTTTCACTCAACACGAAAATCTTTCTACATGAAATTGACACCGAGAGTAATAAGGAGAATAGCTACTATCATCTTCGGTGCAGTAGTGGATTGAGATTGTCCATTTAACATCTTTCCCAGGGCATTCATACCTGATTTCATCCCATTCGCAGCTTCCTCTCCACGTTTTTTCCATTTACCTTTATTTCCCCTTTTCTCCCTCTTCAAAACAGTGGCTGAATAAACGTTAGAAACCTGTAACAGCAAAAAATATAACAATTAGTACAGAAAATAAAAGTGAAAGCAAACACACTTTTTAAAATCCACTGCTCTCCTTTTCAAACGTTACAATGGTTGCCGGTACAAGATATATTTTATTGCCATAAATTGCTTTGTTATTTAAATCATATTTGCTTTTTTATTCAAGAATTATTGTAAAATAATAATTAATTCTTTCTAACTATTTGGTAATTTTCCGAAGTGTCAATACATTCCTCTTACATACATATATTTGAGATACTAAATTTTTGATGCTTAAAAACTGTGCAATCAAATAGCATAGCAGTCTGAACTGAAGGGCCGTGTGGTTATGCATTTTAGTAACTCCCCTTATCACTAATTCTACTTATCATGCAGGAAATTCAAATACACTCGTAATTGCTCTCGTTAAGATAAGCATGTTTAAAAACCTTCATGCGTTCAAGTGGTTGGTTCATCAAATTGTGGCAAAAGGAGGCTGAGGATATTGCTGTTGAAACGTTTGGTATGCATTACTATCGATGAGTCAGTGGAGTGGGTTTTTTCATAGGAATAATTTCGTTTCATGCTTCTTTTTCCACTTGTAAGTCCATCTCTGAAGGGGAGTTGCAACTGCGAAAGGAGCAGAACGCAGGTGTAACTTGCTTTCATAGACGGCGTGCGATGTGATGGTTGTATGAAAAGATATAAAATGTTGATTGTCACGGCTTCTGTGTATAAAACCATGTTTGAGAAATCATGTCCCACTATTAGCTAGCCAATGTATACTTTATAACTTACTGAAAATGTGAAATGTAATTTGCAAACGTTGGAAAATTCCTTGTTCTCAATTCGACTTAACTTTTTTTCATTCTTTTAAATTGTTTCTTTCATGCTGATATTCGCATGAAGTCTTTTATCATTTTGTGTATTTCTCTAATGGAAATACAATTGAATCACGGTTGCTGCATCAACAAGCAGTCCAAGTTAGTCAAGGCGAGGACGGCAATTCTAGAAATGCTAAACGACTTCTTGGAATTGTCTTGGCACAAATCCTCCGATTGCAGATGAAGATGGAGTTGGACTACGTGGTAATGGGGAGATGATATGATGAAATATATCATGATTTAGGAACATACAAATAACCATATTGAAATATCACTCTATTTAAATCGTGAAGAGGAAAAAGGTTTACATTAGTAGGAATACTGGGAAGTTTCCCAAAATGTAAGTCATGGAGTCTAAAATTCAATTTAGAAAATGGACAATGTAAATTTCCAAAATGTTTCTCACCAAAACTTGTCACCTGCCATGGTTCCTCAAGAAAATCTACAACTACGACACACAGTGTGCATATGGAAATTTCCATTCATACTGCAACAGATTTCGGTCACGTAAAACCCGTCGTCCTGTTCCAACTTTTCGACCTAATTTCCATTTTTCAGAGTGGAACACATACTCATCATCAGTTAATCAACTGACATGGTTGAAAACTTTAAGTATACTTATTATGAAAATGTTTTTTGCAAAAACTAGACCAAACATAATTCCATCCTGTTTTCCCTCTGACCTTTACAATAAATCCGTACATACAATTGTACAAACCACTTTTGCTTGTTGTGTGTAAGTAAAATCAAGCTTCACCGTTGCATTGCATTATTGTCTTTCCCATCATCCCAGTTTTTCTTTCCTTTTCCCTCCTCCTAGTTTCCCCTCTCGTTATTCAACTTAGATTCCCCCTTTGGAGCCGGGTTTACAAGGGAAATGATTAAGCCACTCTTTCCATGAGGGTTTCACTTTTTTACCAGCACAGTCTTTTCGGTTAGTTTTCTCTCTCTCTCTCACCAACAAACCAAGCAACTCAACCAAGTATATCGAGTACATTATGAGGGAAAAGCACACACACAGTCTTTCTCTTTCCGCTTGTGTCTGTGTTGTTGTGGTTGTGTGAGTCAGCCAAAAATGAAAAGAAAAGTCGCTACTCTCAAGTCTGAATGTTGGCGGCTGTTGTGTGGTGCTGAAGCATTATACCATATACCACCGCCACCATCACGTCCATTATAAATTGTGCAGAGAGAAAAGTGAGGGATAAATAAACCGAAAAAACACCGAGAAAAAATAAAACTACTACTAGCACCACAGCAGTAGCAACAGCAGGGTGGCGGGTAGAGTTAGCGGTGGCAGCAAAAACCGTCAACTTATTATGGATACCCATAATCTGAAAAGCTGCACTGGAAAAAAAAGAGGAAAAAGCGTATACAACGGCATTAGATTGTTAGTTGGTTTCGTTCCTAGTGGTAATTTCACATTGAGCATGTACCACTGCTGCTGCTGTTCAACTAATAAAATGAATACCATTACACGTTTGAAACGTACAACCGTTTCATTTTCTCGGCAGAAAAATGAAAACCACAGTATGCTATGCTACTACTCCAGCGTGACCAACTGCTCTGGTGGAACAATTTTTTTGAAGGAAGGATGTTTCAAGCAAAAAAAGAAAGAAAAAGCGCAAGAAAAGAAAATTAAGTTGTTTTTCATACGAATTGCAGCAGTGAAATTGTAGAGGTTTTTTTCTCTACCCAAAATAGTTTCACTGAGAGATGGGAATTTAGCAGGGGAAAAAAGTGGTGAATAGCATGGTATGCAATTTGTATTTAAGAAATGGTCCATCCAGATAAAAAGTGCAACTTTTGCATTGCGTACGGGAAAGTAATTTTAAATAAAGTAGTCCATTTAGTGTTTGTACTGCAGTGAAGAGAATGCGGTGACTGCATGTAAATGGGAATAATGACAACATGTTGAGCGGCTTTGAGTATTTGGTGGTATGAGTGCATGGGAATTTTGGGCATGGGATTTAGCCTGTGTGTGTGGCTTTTCACTCTTTCTATTAATTTTGGAGAAAAATATTTGTGGAAAGCTGGTGCATACACATGCATGAATGCAGACTAGTGTATAGGCAATTATTAAATAAATAAAATCCCAATATGTGTCTGATCGCATCGTAATTAAACGGTGTATCCAAGTAGCAACACATATGCTAAAATCTGGAAATAAGGTAATTGGATGTTTTAATGAATTTCGAAACATATGCTACGGGAGTGTTTTCTTCATCAAATCTGTCGAATGGACAATGCAACGTATGACAGGGGAATATGTTGTATGCGTCTGTAATAAAAAAGTGCATAAAAATGCTTCCGTTATAGAAATGACGTGTATATATTTCATGATGGAAGGAGAGAGCGAGGATTTAACTGGGATGCACATAATATTGCTTTTACATGATTTCCAATTTTCCATGCTTATTCACAATATAAATAGAAAAGTGTGCATAAGCCATAAGCCTACTAAACCGGATATGAAACGGACGCATATGTAGGTATCCACTCAACCATGATATCATACACTAGCAGGAGCAATGGAATTAGGTAGAGTTTTCTCCAGAACAGGAGAACAGCAGCACACAAGGAGGACTTTGACTTACAAAGCGTAACATTTGCGACTTTTAAATCTGTTCAGTAGTCAGTTTTCTACAGGGAAGGAGAAGCACAGGGACTTTTACTCCAGTCGTTTATGTGTATCAAGAGATTACACAATAGAAAAAAAATGTGGCTACTCTTGGACTGCATATTAGATAGAGTGTGTATAAGCTCTGTCTACAAACCATATTACCATTTCGTGTAAAACGCATCCAGTCCAGTTCCGACTGAGAGAAAAAAAAGGGGGAATAGAAAATGAAAATATTCCATGGGATATTATTATGCATGCATACCTACAATATTGCACAGATAGGCAATCCAGCAAACTCCATGCTACATATTACTCTATAGGAAGAAAATTGCTCCGTGCATACCCGGCTATAGTACACAGTCATTGCTTTCATTTTTCATTTAATTCCAGAGAGCAGAGCAGACGCTTTCCTCTCTCTTTCCGCTTAAAAAGGACTTGGCGGCTGTGGTGCACTTTTAATGTAAGGAATTCCCAGGATGTGCAGATGTGAGAAACGGACGTGTAAAAATAAATAAATAAAATAGTGAGCTTAATTATGAGGTAACTACTCTGAAATATTATATGTGTCCATATTTTCTCGGTTATCAAGTTTGAATTTAAATTTGAGTTAAATTTAAAATAAATTTATGATCCTTTCGTAAAAATTGTCCATATAAAAAAGCATACCCTGGAATCTATATCTACTATCGCTACTAGAAAACTTGTAGATGGAACGCACCAACTTTTCTCGATGGAAAATGGTACATGCATTCAATAATGGTCTGGAAAAGAGAATCAGAGTGAGAAAAGAGAAAAGGAATCTTATGTTCTTTTTCCTCGAATTCTTCCTTTTCCACTGTAATATGCGTCTGCTGCTTGTACTTGGATGTGCACATATGCAACCTTTCCATTCTCTACAATATAAGCTCTAAAAAAGCCTAGTTTTCTACTCACTCTCTCTGAAAGTCAGCAGCAGTTGTGGAGAGGAATACGTAACAGTAAAACTGTGAGATCAGGAGCTCTCAAACATGGGCTTTAATCTGGCTTGCATATATGTAGCATTTACACAGACACACAGATCCTCTTCTCATGCAGGCATCGTCGTCGTGCTGCTAATAGTGAAGAAAAAAGGGTTTCTCTGTTGCAACAAGAAAAAAACCGGAGAAGAGGATATTTTCTCTCTCTCTCTTCCTATAATACTTTGTAATGCACCATGATAGCTACAGCTCTAAAGATACAGGATGTTTGTGTGTGCACACATACGCATACACGGAATCAATGTTATATCTCCACCAAAGCCAAAGCCATCCCATGATATACACTTTTTCATCAGGATCATCATCATGGTTATCATCCCCTTTTCCCTTCTACCACCATATATACCAGTGCTACTGCTTATTGTAGGGAGAATCTCATGAACTTACAGGAAAAAACCGCTCTCTTCTCCCTTCACTCATTCAGCCGTATAGTATTACAGTAGCCAAAGTCAACGAAGCAAACAGAGAAAAGAGTTCCAGGCTCTGCGTCTTCCTTTTTTATCCAGGAGTGAAGAGAAGCAGAAAAAAAAGTTTAACAAAGTGTCTGTATGTATTTGAGCTATATGCAATAATGCATGCACTATTGTGAGTGCACACATACACCGCGTCGTCATCCTGCATTTTCTTGGAATCTATTTTATTTTTTCAGTGGTTATATGCCATGTGTGTACAGTATGTGTACAGTTTTCAGTATTTCCGTTCCTCATGTCATGTCTTCTATTTTTTCATTCTCTGTTCACTTTTTTTGTACATGTATTGTATACTCAACAATGTTCTCATTATTGCCTATTTCTCCTTCATATATGGATAGATAGATAGGCGCTTTGTTGTTGTGTCCTGGGACTTTACTGCTGGCTGAGTTAACTGTGTGTAAGGGAAAATGTAGAGTTTTTTCTTCTCTTATTCTTTATCATTATCATGGATTGGTATACATGGTGAGTAAAAGTTGCCTTCCGTGTGAGTTGATTTTTTTCTCTCTCCTTTCGTCTTCTTCTGTATGCATCATGGAAGATAGAATGGAATCATGCTTTTGGTGTGAATAGGGATACGTTGTTGGATTCACAGTGAGTGGAGAAGGAGAGAAGACTTGTCTCTGAGGGGCTCGAAAATCTAATGGATCCTCTCTCTCCTTTTAAACTTCCCTTCTCACCAACTCTCTGCTTTTGGAAATGTGCTTTTTAAAAAATATATAGGGATACAGTTATAGGTATAGAGAGAGAGAGTCTACCTTTGTGGAAATGTTGAAGAAAATGTTTTATAGGCAGTTGGCATTGCAACAGCCATTTCCCTGCTGGTGCATGTGTACAAAAAATAATAATAACAGAAATTGACTTTTTCCACGTCTTTCCAGAGAGAGAGAGTTCCAGTCGACTGGACTACTGGCAATGTCTCCTTTTAGTTGGGTTGAATTTTTTTAAAGAGACAGCAGGGTCTGTAAGGACGTTCACTTGTCATGTCTTCCTCTCTGTAGTTTTGTGGGTTCGACCAAAACGCATCCAGTTATATTTTTTTTACTTTTCTTTTTTGCATTGAAATGCATTGCATTCTTTTTTTGGTAGAAGTTGTTCAAGCAGCTTTTTTGAATGACGAGAACAAGCGAGTGGGAAAATGCCACAAGGGAAATGAATCACTGTGAAAATGGGTAGTAGAGGTAGTCTGTAGAAATAACAGACAGGCTGATTATTGGATGCATTCACGGAATGAATAAATAAATAAATAAGTATGCTATAAACATACATGCATTTTGGTAGGTATATGCATACATAGAAGTAGGTGGAAAAATAATTCAACCAAAAGAAGCCTCGAAAAAAAAATCATCCTTGTAGAGTTCTCCAGGAGGAAACACTTTCTCCATTTGACTCTCTCATTTTACTTTTCCCTCGTCTAGCATATCATTTCAGAATAGCGTAATAATCTATTTAGTAAAAAGGTTTCATGGCTCACTTAAACTTTGCAGATTTTCTCCTTTCGTGAATATTTTAAGAATAGACTGGCATTTTCCAAAAATAACTGCATCATCATGCGGGCATATACAATGCATACTTTTTCAACAACTTTGTATCACATTGACAATAGATTTTGCAGAATTTTTTTTTCCATATTTCCATTCACAAACTTTTCTCTCACAAAAATAAGTTTTTTTCTTGCATGTGAGGCCTCAATCAGGTTAAAAGATATGAAGAAAGCAACTGTGCATTGCATAAAGATATGACAGTCATTACCATTATTATTGTAAATTAAAGAAGAAAAGGAAGCAAAACAAGCCAATGATTTCCCCAATCTTAAAGATGGATACACGGTCAACTAAAGGTACACGTATTCCAAACACAATAAGAATGCACTGCTCTCCGACTCCAAACACGAAACAGCCTTTTAGACACATGAGAAGAAGGTAAGATTTTTTTGCCTGCATTCTATTCTTTCCACTCCCCCTCCCCCCACCACCACCACATAACAACAAACACAATCTCTTCCTGTAACAAAAACCAGCACACCGAAAAGGTATGGCAAAAGATTATGGAGACTTGAAAAGGAAAATACGATGAGGATGTGTGCAGCCTATCCATTCATCTATCTGGAGCATACATGCATCTACTCCTACAACTACTCCATGTATCGTTTACTTTTTACACTCCTTACCTCCACACACGTATCTCTCTCTCCCTTTTTATGTTACAGCAATGAGCCATAAGCGATACGACTGCGATACGTAGGATTTCTCAGACGAACAAAAATACTTGTAAATAAATAGAGCACACAGAAGTATAAGGAGCATTAGTAAAGGTACTTCAAGAGAGTGAATCAAGGAGGGTCAGAGAAGAACGTCTTAAAGAAATATCGTTGTGTAGCAGCAGGTTTGGCTGTGTCTGCACAGGTTATAAGAAATTTTCCAGGATTTTGTTCGAAGCACATGATAAAAAAAGAGGGTTTCCCAAAAGGCAGTAGTTGGGAAAGATGATAAATATGTATGCTCATGTGTGTGTCTCTGTGTGTGTAGTCATTTCATTTTTCCCGTTTGATAAGTATCTTCTTCCTTTTTGACAGACTTTTTCATGAAGCAAGAGGCGAGGCATGTATACGGTATACTGATAAAGCCTACGTGAAAAATAATATTATGAGAATGCTCCTTAGTTTTCGGCAACTGCCTCTGGCGACTCATCCTGCTACCTGGCATGAGAAAAAAATGATATTAATTTTTCTATGATAATATGCAATAATCGTATGAAAAATGCATGGCAGAATTTAGTAAAGAAGCAGTCTGGAAGCAAGCCTTTTCCATTGCAAAAATACATGTTTTGGATGTTGCATTTTCGCTTGTGAACATAGTAGCACTGAAAAAATGGAAGGGCTATTCCATATAGATACGGATATAATTCACTTGACTGAATTCCCTGCTCACGTTCAAGTAATCCAACAATGTGCCTTTTTTATAAAGTTGCATGCACATATGCAGGGAAACAATATACTGGTGGATAGTATAATTTTTGTATAAACATTTCAGTAAATTTTGTAAGCACCAAAGCTTTCAGGAGAACGGCTACAAAAATGTATTGCATTTTTTCAGGATACTTTTTAAAAAGCTGTCTTGTTGTTGCTCCAAAGGAAATCATGGAAAGGAAGGTAGTGAAAATGTCTGATTGTATGTGTGTGTGTGTGTGTATGTGCTCCTTAGTAGTTTCCTTGTTACTGTCTCCTCTCTGTTCCAAATGGTTATGGGCATGTAGAAAATTTTCAAGGGAAGTGAACCAAAGGGTTTATATTTTTTCATCCGAGAAAATGTACCTACTTTAAAGACTTGAGTTATAACATTATGGAGAGAGGGAGGGTGTAGAATCCAATTTTTTTTGTTTTCTCCAAAAATTGCAGCCAGCCACCTATCTATATAGGTATATATACACGAAGAGTATACATTTTACACTCGTATTGGTTATTACAGCAAAAAGCAATAAAAATATTGTCGACAGAGACTCGCGTGTTATGCATAAAATGAAAATCAAACTGGAAACCTTTTTCTGTTTTCCCCCTCCTCCCCCATCGAAATAGAAAGGAAGACGCACGACAACGCGCATTAAACCAGACGAATAATAATAGTTGAGTTCTGTGTGTTGTCGGTGGGAATATGACGTCTCTACAAACGGGAACGTGAAGGGATGGACTGCGATACGATTTCCAGAACAGAAAAAAAAACTTAAATGGAATGAGTCAACAAAATGTGCTCAAAATTATATACATACACGTTGAACGCATTTTATGGCGAAAAGGGAAAACTTAGGTAAGTAAAATACCAGACAACTAAAGTAAGTTCCCTTTCATCGGACCACCATACGCTGTTGTTCTACTCTACACACGCATATGGCATATCCCACAAAAACAGAAAAAAGAATGTAATCATTGCCATTCTCCGTCTCTCCAACGACTACTCCTAACGGCATGGAATTCTCAGTGTGTACTCCAATATTTAAGGGAACTCTAGTTTTACTTCTTGTCTTCCTCTCTCCCTGCATATTTTCCAACTCACATTCACAATCTGGCCATCATGATGATGATAATATTCAGCCAGCATTTTCCTCTCTTCTCCCCTCATGCTATTCCCTTTGAAAATGTATACATCTCTGTATAGTATATTCATTCATCGTATTTATTTAGGTATACACATTCCGGTTGGATTTTTCTAGGGAAGACGGGCAAACACACATTTTATTACGGACAGTCTAATAACCAAGTTTTTTTTCAATGGACACATGCTATATCTCCCCTCATGTATGTATATTTGTAAATGAAAAGAACAAAAGCATTCTCTCTGTTCATGAGTGAGAAACAGGGAAAAAATGTATCATGCGTAGTATGATGATAACGCAGACTGAAAACATTAACAATTTCTCTATATCCAGAGGAGCTACTGAAAGTTTTTTTTTATTTTGCTTCCGCCATCTTATCCCGTCCAGAAATCTTTTGTTGTTTTCTCCGTGTGTGCGTTTGTTGTGCACCATATTATTCTCCACACACACACATTGGAAGACAGTGAGAGTTGAATGTCGTGTCTAGTAGAGAGCACCTATTCACACAATGCATTGAAACTCTCTCCTCAATAATACATTGTATACCTTGATGTCATGTCAGCGAGCATATTACATATTGATACTATACACTTCCTCACAACCAACAACAACATAACAGCATATTTGTCCGGATTATTAGGAATGTATACATAATACAATAGATATCCAGGAGAGAGTGTGTGCATATGCCAGCATACTAGTAGGTAAATACATTTTACTTCTCCAGAGTTTCCCTTTTCTCCAGAGCAGTCAAAACCAATTCCACTAGATTGGATACACGTTTTTACTGGGAAAAACCTCCATAGTATCTTTCCCAACTTTGCAGAGCAATGCAGTGTGTGTGTGTGTGCAGAAGAGAGAGAGAGCAACAACAGAAAAAGACCACTACCACCAGGCCACCATACTTTCAAAAGTTTCGGTTCCCTTCACTTTCATGCATATAGGTTCTTAAATAAGTGGTATGGCATATCCAGTAGTAAGGATGTTGGAAGGAAACTGATTCCCTTTTTTTACAGATATATAGAAGCAGAGCATAATATGGAGAGAAAAAGAGAGCTACCCTTCTATTGCTGGTGGTTAGGTATTCCCTGTGTATGTTTCATGATGATACAGGCAAGAGCATGGATAAAAATGGGATATCGTATACACAACACATTGTTATACTGGAAAAAGGGGGAAAAGTTGGAGGAAATTCTACCGCTGGAGAAACATTGTATGGTATTTTCATGTAGTATGTATCCTTGATATAAAAAGATGATCATGTTGTTTTAGATATTGCATTGCTCCTGCTGCTGGAAGAGAAAAATAATAATAATAAAATGTGAGCTGGGGAAACTCTTATTTTCTTGCGCATAGATGTACACGCTGCCTGTTTTTCCTCGCGTTTTCATGCAGGCTGTGAGAGAGTTGTCCATTCAGTAGAGCTGTAAGAGAGGGGAAACCAGTCTCACAGTGTTTTTCACATCACACATCTTCCTCTTGTCATTCTCGTCAACATGATCAGACTGACGACCGAATGGGAATAGAAGAGGATGAAAACAACAATAGGAAATACGTAATCGAGAGAGTTGGAGAGCATCAGGGATAAAAAATAGTAGAGCTGGAGACTAGGAGAGCCGTCTAGTAGCCTTATTAATTCGTCTAATTAATTGTCTTTTTATAATAATCTTGAATATCACCTCATTGTGCTTTTATTATTGTTGTTATTATAAGTTAATTGTAATGGAGTTGTGAGGAGAATATAAAAGTGGCATACTTTGTGTTCCCACTGATTGGACAGAAAATTGATGGAACAGATTTGCCGACTGGACTGCTACATGTGTGTGTGCAATGGAATGTCAAAGTGATTCTGTTTGGTTTATTGCAATAAAAAAAGTGTCCCGTAATTTTGCCTTGCATTCATAAAGTGCTTATGCATTCAATAAGTGAATGCTGCAGCTATGCAAAACAGGATTATAATAATAACAAGTGAATATTGAAATCCAAATAAAAACTGTTGGCATCGAAATATCAAGGTGGATTGTGCCTATTTCACTTTCTGAATATTTTATGTGTGCGCGTTTATTGACATGTGGATTTCTTATCTTGTCATAAGAAGCATTACTGCTGCCCACACATTACTTGTCAAGAAAAATGCATAAATAAGCTGAGCTCTTCTGATTACTTCTTGGAAACTTGAGTGCAATTCTCGAAGGAAAATGTATTGATGATGTGATGAGTGAACCAAGTGGACAGGGAACTGTCATCGACATCATCTCAAAAAAACTGAAGATTTGACGATGATGACGTTTCAATTAAAAAAAGAAGACTCGTTGCCTTTGCAAATTCAGCTTCCAGAAATAATATGTCAACATATGTTGTGAACTTGCAATACTCTTTTATTACTTGTGCTTCATACGGATTTCATTCATTTTTATCAAAATATTTCGTGGGAGTCATAAAAAAACGATTGAGTAATCACATCAGTAATCAAAAAATTATTAATATTAATAAAAAACAACAAGCTCGCTACTTTAGTCGTTGTCCTCCTCATTATTGTTATTACATGTGATGCATTTTCAAAGACTGACCACAAAGACGCTACATCAAAGATTATCCCATTATCTCATCAAATCTTACTCTCCTTTCCCACCTGTTATATAATACCTACATGCACAACAGTCAAAACGTGAGCATCATTTTACGAAAATGAAATAAAAGCAAAGATCACTATCATCTACCAAAAGTATTATCGTGTTCATAATCACTGTGCTCATCTCATCTTCAGTAATTTTATTATTGCTATCTTCATGACATCCTCTCATTCATGTTTATTGACATGATAACTGGTCATACTACAATACAAACTGGATACACGCAACAATATATTTAGCAGTGATATCGAACCCACAACAATAATAAACTTTTAAACAATGTACATTGTTTCATAGTGCAAAGAGATCCTACTAATATTTCCATTCTCCATAGCAGCCTTTTTACTCTTAAAATTAATATAAAAAATCCGCAATGAGAAGAAGACGAGCAAAAAAGAGTTTACAAAATGGAGAAAAAGAGAGGACAAGAGAGTAAAACCAAAGAAAACCAAACAGGAGTGCAGCAGCATAACTGTTGCTAATAAACTGTAATATAATCTATTGTTTTTTAATACTATTTTCCTCATCATAAAGATGACCATCTTCATCTCCTAAAGACCTTTGAAGACCAGAGGAACAATCTTCTTTTTATGCATAACAATCTTATTTTGATGCAGACACAGAAGACCATGATCCGCAACGTTCTTTCATCTTGTCATAATAATCGCAAGAAAAAAAGCCTCAACTCCATTTTTTCTTCACCCATGCACATGTAAAAACCGCTCACGCTTTCCTAAACAACGTTCTTCTGCTGCCGCTGTATGAAAAACTTTGCGAATTCCTACTATTTCTACTAGCCAAAAACACAACCAGTTATACTAGCGCCACACATACTACAATACTTTTTTATACATTAGCAAAACAGCAGGGTAAAAAGAAGACGAAAAAAAAACGCTGCTGCTGCCGCTTCTCTCGACTACGCTTCCACCATCATTACTATCATCATCCTTTTGGCAAGTTTTGTTAGTGTCGTTTCTGTGTTCAACGGTGAGACTACCAAAAAACGCTGCTTCTGCCGCATACATAAAAATATTTTTCTTTCAAGCTGTTTTCGGTTTTGCAGACGCAAACGGCGTGTAAGAAAGCGCGTGCATGTATGCATGTGTATTCTGATGACAGAGTGATTAAAAATGAACGGCTAATCAACATTTATAATTGAAGTGGAGATTTACAGTTTAAAAAATTAAGAGCTATTTGAATGTGTGTTCACGTTTTGGAGGAAAAATAGCGTATAATTGATGATTAAAAAAATACTTTCATGCTTCTCCTCTCAATCCGGCCTTCATGGATAATTTAGTAATATTTTTGTGGTAATCAGAGTCTTTGGTGACAGATGTATGCATCATTGCTTGGTTAAAAATCTCTGGGTGTGTGTGCAAGTTTGTGCGTTTGTTGGTCTCTGTAATTTGACAGATGAGAGGAAAGAATGCGCATGGAATAGAGAGAAGTGACATGTGACATCAACTCTTTTCACGAGTCTCAACAAAAGCGAAAAGAAGTCGGAGGAATGCTTTTGGTTGGGAATTAAATAAAAACTGGTGATTCGTAGAGAAAGGAGTGATTGAAGAAAATATAATTATTAATCTAATTAGAGTCTATTGTTCTCAAAGGAAAGGAGGACTGGTACCGTTTCTATAAATAAATGTGACCTCTTTTTTCTTCAATGAAAAGATAAACTTGTGGAAAAGACATGGAAGCAGCGTGAATGCATGCAAATCAACAAGCTTCATATGAACAGAGAGATCCTAATGGAAAGTGAATGACAGAAAGTTGCTCTTTTGCAGAAAAAAATATTTTTCTCCTGTTGGATTGCATGTCTCTCTAGTGTTGTTTATTTCTGCTTTGTGAACAAAGTTGACAGAAAGCTGAAGAAGCTGGACAAGTCATGTTCCTGTGGTGTTTTTGATGTCATCCGCGTTTTTTTTCGTTTGATATGAAGGATGATGGCATGTGTTTACTGAGTCAGAATTGAGACGATTGTTTCTAATCGCATTAAATCCGATTACTGTCCATTTCACTGGTGAACTTGGCATGGTGGTCTTTTGAATAATAAAAGAGTAAAATAAAATGTGATGATATAATTATTACTTTTACTACATCACACACAGAGGCAGTTCATGCCGAAAAAAAGTGGATTTTGATTCATTCAAGTTGCACATTTAACAGATTACGCTTTATGCGCGTTGCGCAGCAGCAATAAACATTTTATAAAAATAAAAGCTTTGACTTGTTTGAAGTCATTGAAGGTTGTAATCCAACTCTTAAATGAGGATTTAGAAGAAGGCAATTAAAAACTACCTTAAACTTTTTTCCGTCTATGACTGACTGAATGAGTCATTGATCTTGTTTTAATTGGAGTAAGAAAATATACCTACCTATATGGATTGTGTGGTTTCATTAACAATAGATTTCTTTAAGCGATCGAAACAAAGTTCTCTCTTGTGAGCACTCACAGGTGAGGTCTTCATATGTCGTGCCCTAGAATTTATTGTGTAATTTACAGGAAAGATTTATATTTAGAAATTATTAAGAAAACTACTGATCAGAAACTGCTAGGTTGATTCTCTGCGAGGACAAAACTCTGTTCAAGGAAACTGCCACAAAACCAACCACCCGTGTGTATCAATTTCAATCAAAAACTCAAATAATTCTTCATTTGAAGTGCAAAGGTATAAAGTGTTTACCTAATTAAATATTTCCAATCAAGGTCATCATTACAAAGGAACAACTATACCCACACGATAGAATTAACTTTTTTCATAATCGTCAAACTTGAGTGTAAAAACTGTATCAACCAAATGACACCCAAATCAAGATTCCAAAGCAAAGAAGAACCAAAGTCAAGTCATCATTGTTAGCTAAAAATTTATTTTAAAAAAATAAATGGAATTTTTTTCTTCATTTTTTTCCAAGGGCTAATACCAAGCGGTGTGTGAGTAATTGTCAGTGTATCGAAGTAAAAAATAAATTGTAAGTGGTAAAGGATCAATATCTTCAGTGTATCTCTCTCTCTTTTTTAAACAAACAAGTGATACAAATAGTCTAGAAGTATAAAGTGAAGAGCACACTGTTGGATGCCCAATTTATAATTAAAATGACATGCCATGTTCATGCCTGTAACGACAAGGAGGAATAACAAAAGGTACGTGTGCGCTTCTATTCATTCATTGTCAATGTTTCATGGATTTTTTTTTCTAGCAACACCTATTTCTCGTCGTTGGTGAACTATATTAACAGCATGTAATATCATTTCGTTATGGGGGCATTGAGCACATAATGAAAAAAAAACTCATTTACAGTTTTTTTGCCATGATCACCGCATATTAATAAATAAAAAATGCGTGTCAATATGGATTAGCTTTAGCATGAAATGCATTGAATATTCGTTCATTTATTTGAGAGCGACAGGACACATGGTCTTTTCCTTTCTATATATGCTTGTTATGGAATAAGAAAGAAAAAAACCTTGTTTTTGACGGTTTTCCTATTAGCAGTGGTGAGCCATGAAGAAGGAACAAGTAAAAAAAGGAGACATGCCCATATTTGTGTATAAATAATAGTGCGAATGATGGTGTTGGTGGTGATGATGATGATGATGAGGACGATATGAACACGAGGTGCGTGTGTCCCTATGCTTATACCTATGGGTGTTTTGTTCCTCATTAATTTCCTATTTGCAGACGGATTAGTGCAAATTAGTTGACGAAATATCTGGCGCATCGAGCAATGCGGGGAAGAGAAATTCTATGAATTTCTGATGTGGATTTTCTGTATGCACTTTTACGTATTCATTTTTTTTTGCAGAAAAGTTTTCACTCGGCTGGATTTAATCGATTTTCCAGAAAACGCAGCTTTTTGTCTTGTGATCTCCCATGTATTTCTATAACATGCAGAAAGCGCATATTATTGTCTCTTTTTTCAATGGAATTTCTAATTTGCGAATGAATTTCTTTACAAAGGAGACGTGTTGTGCTGAATCTATGCAAATAATATGAGACGTTGTTGATGAAACGTGAAAACATCAAAAGATATTATTAGGGCGAAAAGCAAAGGTGATATTAATGTTGGTGGTTTTGTTTCCTCCAAATAATTTGAGATGATAGGTAGGCAACTCTCTATGCCAAAAATTGGTTTCCTGTATTTGGCGTTGTATTAACAAAAGGTTAAAGTGAGCGAAACGACAAGATACTACAGCCACTATACACGCTTGATGAAGTGTATAGACCTATGCGCCATCGTCAAAATGCATGTTGAAAACTATCAGAGCGTTTTCTTTTTAAAAAACAAAGTTTTTCATGCGAACTTTATGCATAGATGATGACGAGTTTATTAGTTCACTCGACTAAAACAAGTTGACATGAACTTTTTTTTCCTTCTTGACTCGTAATGTTGTCACACAGCAAACAAAACACAAGGTGAGCCCTCACATTTAATGAGGTGTGCAGAGCAGAGATTCAACGTTGATGATGATTACGAAAATAACGAAAAGGAAGGTGTATATACATTTTTTCAACCCTTTTCTGTCAGTCTCATTTAAAACGACTGTCATTCCAAAATGTTTAAACTTTGATAATGATGATGAACCATGACTTTTTGGTGGGTATCGTGTAGCCTAAATGTGAATGGGCTGGAAATACAGATGGATACAAAAATAATGACTTTGATGCTTGTGTGTTCCATACAAACGCATTTAAAGTAATTTTTAAATCCAAAAAGGGAAACAATTGCGTGATATTTACTTTTTTTTCTTCTAATTCACTACCTTCCTGTTTTAAATGTGTGTGCATTTGTATAATGTATCATTACACAATCTATTTTTTGGTTTAGTCATAGTCAGAATCTCTACTCCATAATTATGAGTCAATATATAAATATAGGTATGTAATCCATGTACTGCGTCGTATTTAAAGCTCTTATCATTATTTTCAGGCACTATAGTTGTATGTTTCATGATGAAATTCAGCAGTAACGATGATTTAAAAGGGATGCTTGTTTCTTTTACAGATAGTCATTGCAGAACAGCAACAGAGATAGCACACACCTCATCATGATGACTTGACAACCATTAAGTTTGTGTATCTCGTTTGTTCCTCGCACTAAACTCGCATCAATTTTCTGAAAAAAATACTGTATATCTATTTATACGTGCACACATCGTGCATTTTATAATAACCGATTGGCAATGACGATGTGATATAATCAATGTGTCTGCTAATAATAATAGCAGATATATGAGTTTGTAACTGGCTGCACAACATAAAAAAATTGCTCATCTCACTCAACAAAATAGCAATTTTTTTATAGCTTCATAGCAAACAAGAGGAACAAATATATGGTCATGCGTTGTTACTTACGTAACCAGAATAAGAAGCATCTCATTCCGCGAGGGAAATAATCATGTGTCTTTCAATCGTGGTGATTATCTTGTTAGTCTTTTTTTAAAGAAAAGTAAAGCAAAAGGATGATGGTGATAGATAACAATGCATTCTAGAAAAAAAAGATGTTCGTTTTTTTTCTCTTCACGGAATGATAATAATATATGGAATGATTGAATGAAGACTGTTTCATTGCGTGATCCTCTTGTATAAAAAAAAGTTGTTGTAGTTTTTTACTATTATCTAATCGGAATGAAATCAAAAGTTTTTTCTTTCAAAATCAGTTGGCAAAACGGTTTTAATCACGAAGATGCTGTTGATGGATCCATGAGTGTGTGTGTGAGTCTACTGCTTCATTTAGAAGAACAAGAGCTATGTATCTACTGTTTAAATAGAAATGTAAGTTGGGAAGATGTGGAAAAAATAATATGAAAAGGAATCGTGGTTGGATAGTTCGTGAGCTAGCATAAAAATGATGTGATGTCACTGCCTCAATAATAATAGCAAGTCACAAAGATTTTTTTTTTTTGGCGATGGGATGTCGATTGACAAAACTGAAGTTTTTGGCGTGCTGTGCAAAATGAAAGTTGTGTTTTGATGATGAGTAAATATAAATACGCTTTCAAAATCATTATTTAATTAGCCCAATAGATAAGAAAAAAAGTAAATAAATAATAAAGTCTTGTTTTTTAAAGTCAGCGAAGAAGATGAGAAACGGTAGTTGTCGTGGAGCGAGAGTGATTTACTCGTTGGGCTTCTGCCGTTACGCCACTGTGTACTCCATCTCATCACGACTAACTATTATAACATCAGCGTGGCTAATGAATGTATTATAATTTATAATTATAGTATCGATGCAACTGGTAAACATTTGAGACGAGAGAGAGAGATTGCAATTTGTAGCTAATGAAAGTTTCAAAAGTTACCAAACTACCAGAGAGTTAGTATCCTGGCAACTGTCAAAAGAGTTTGAACACTAATTTTGATACCGTACAGAGCGTGCTTCCTTCAAAAAAAGTACATAGCCAAATCTGTATTGATTGTGATACAGGAAATTATCTATCCTCATCATTATGAAAAATTCAGTCTCAGTGAGAATCCAAGAATTAAACGGCATTTCTTCATCAAGATTTGATGCGCTTTTCTGTATGCAGGTTGCAGATGTAAAAAATTCTTGTGAAGAATGAGTGCTAAAAAATTGCATAAAAATGTCTACCTACTGCTTTGCCTCCTCTCTATTGCCAAAGAAACGGTGTAATCAACAATAATAATTTGCTATGCTATACTTTCCTGTCAAATCTTTGCTTTTCTTGTCATTTTTAAGAATGTCCATTATCGATGACGCTTTTGACACAGCGCTGAATTTTGATATGCCTTTTTAAAGACTACCTGTATGCCTAATCTCAAGTAAAATTCAGTCTTTCTGAGAATGATATGGAATGCACTCCAAATCTCTCCATCTGTCCCACTGTTTATGCAACAAATAGCAAAACTATAAAAACATTTTTTCTTCTTCTCAAACAACGAACAAAGCGATTGAACAAGATAAATTGTAATAGAATTGGAAAATAGCGAAGACGCAAAAAAATATATAATGTTGCAACAGCTGAACCTTTTCAGCCTTTTTTCATGCTTCTTGTTATGAGAACAATGTAGCCTTTTAACCCGATATGTGAAAAAGCATTAAGAAAAAAAATGTATTGTAACGCAAATCTATAAAAAGGTTTCAATACTAAAAAGATAGCTAAAACGACAAACAAGAAAGAGAGAAGAAGAGCGCGCGGCACACTTAACAAAATTCCTAAATCGAATCAAGCAAGAAAAAAACAAGCGACTCTGTCTGATAATGCATTTTGCACCGTCTTTGCGAATAATTTATGAATCTATTGTTACGGATGACTTGCAGATTACATTGGATACACAGAGACTTTGGAGACATCCATATAGATAACCAAACCAAGCCACTATATGAAATACACAATGCCAAAGATGCCAATGAAAAGAAACCAGTGTTCATTTTTTTGCGAAAAAAAATCTCAATAAAATCAAAGCACACACAGCTTACAGTGGCAGTTGCAATATCCTAACGAATATATCTATGCATAAAAAAGGTGGAAAAAAGGAGAAGAAATTGAAAGAAGGCAAATGCGAAAAAAACTTTCAAAATTTATTATTATAGTTTCACACGTAGAAATGAACGATATCTTGTACTTTATTGCGCCACTACTACCACTGCTACAAACAATCAATACTCTATTTTTTATAGTCTGTAGCAACAGTGATATTGGTGGTAATAGTTGTCGAAAAAATATACATAAAGTAGAGATGGGACTACTAGGTATCAAGAGAAATATATATTTAGCGTGTTTGTTAAATCTTTTCGTTTATTTTATGTTCTGTTGCATCCCTCCTCCTCCTGCAATTTTCTTATATTGTCGTTTTTTCTGAAGATGAAGACGAAACCGTGTGGTGTGATCGTCATCCCTATCACAAGTTAATTTACAAGTGATGTAGCTCAAGTGAAGTTACAATGAGTAATATTATGACTGCCAGAGTCTCTCTACCCACAACTCAGCAGCAACACTTTATTTAAAACTATATCGCTTTTTATTCCTCTCGTAATCATCTTCCTCTTCCTTTCACTCACTTTTTCTTTCCTGGTGTTTGAAAAGGTAGAGAGGAGGACTGGCTTCATGATACCTACTTGTTTGTCTGTCCATTCTATAAAGTATGCTACGGTAAGATTTCCTTTTGGTCTCGCTTCTTATCTAGACTGCGGTAAACCAGCTTTTTCTTTGGTGATGCAGTGATATCCCTACATTTTTTCCCCATTACCATTAAAGCTAGTCGTAGAAGTTGTCTTTCTCAACTTTTCAACTAAACATACGTCGTCTTTTTGATCGTCAGTCTTCAGTTAGGAGAAAAAAAAGTAGTCAATGGAGGAATCCGTTTTTTTTCTTCCTCCTTCTCTCATTTCACATTTAATTTCAGTAGAATGATTTTTCGGAAAAGTTGCCAAGTTTGTTGTTGATGATGTTTGATGCTGTTTTGTATGTGAACAATTTTACGAACTACGACATACATAAAGTTATTCAACTTTTTTTCTCGCATTTACTTACATAACTTACTCTACTTGTTCTTCTTCTTCCCATCCAACAAAACCATTTTCTTCTATTTACATATCCATAAGGGTAAAGGAAGGAATAAAAGAGGCAAGGCGAATAAAAAACTTTTTCTCTCGCCATTTCCTCCTTTTTCCTTCTTTTGAAAGAGAAAGAAGAAGAAAAAAAAAATGATCTTATGCCATAATATTTTTCAAGCTTTGCCACCATCATCACCATCGCACCACCACCACCACCCATTTTTTTCCCGAAAGGATTTCTTCTAATTCAAGCGGATTTTCAATTTATTCAGATATCCAATTTCACAGGGAAACGAGAGAAAGAGAAATTGTAGTTTATGGTCGCACACACACAGCAACGTATGGAGAGAGATATTTAGATGGAAATGTCAAAGGATTTGAAAGAATGAAATAAAATGAGATAACAGGAAAAACTAGCGCTCCAACGACACCACCACATCAGTGTTATCATCAGTTTCAATAATAATTTTGCACGAAACGCTGAAAACATATAACATCTATAAATATTTATGTACCTATAACAAGCGGCTTGTTAGATAACTAGGGAAAAGGGAGCATGCCAAAAAAAAATTTCTACGTGTGTGGTGAGAGCGCCTTTTTATCCAGTCGGGAAAAATAGGACGGCGACAAAAAGCAAGTATCTTGCAGAGAAATTATGTAGCACCGTGTTAGGTCCTTCTTCTCCAGTTTAAACAGTTTTTATGTATGCTTGTCTTTTTTTTGTGAAAAAATAAAATAATTTGACATGGTACCTCGACTACTCGACTATTTTATAGTTTTGTGCATGTACAGCATATGAAAACATGGTGATCATCATATCGGCAGTATTTTGACATGTTTTGCATACTACTTAAAGCTGCTGCATGACAACGTGTAGAGGGGAAAACGAACAAGAAAAGAAAAAACAGAGTTGTGTAACCATTTGACCCAGAGGCTCGTAACTCTTGGGTGCCCTGTCAAAGTTGGAAAAGTCGTCGTTCTAGTCACAAAAGTCGGAGCAATCCTTTTTCTACATGGTGTTATGCGACGAAATACGGTAGTGAAACTGGCACTTGCTTTGCCACTGCTTTTCCACGTATTTTTTTTTCACTGGTGTTCGTGTTTGGTGTGAAGACATGAGGATGATGATGATGATATGATCAGGAAGATGAGGAGGATGATCGTGGCGGTGATGCTAATGCTCTATAAGCACTGATAAAAAAATGTACACATTTACATTTAATTCTGGGAAAACTTAACAGTGGTGGGTTTCAGTCTATAGAGAGTATATTCAACTTTCTATGTAAAATATAAGCATGTAGTGTTTTTGGCTTTGTGTGTTTAGTTGGCTGGAAAATTCAATCCCAATCCAGAGAGAGAGCTCTGCTACCACAGTCACTCTGTTTTTTACGCAATTGCTTCTCTACTTCCTGTTCACGTCGTTTAGCTCGCTGTGTATTCAGTAGACATGTGTTCTACCTATTCATCTGTGAGCTAAACCGTCTCTCTGGATAAGTTTTCCAACGTTGATTTGACTTTCTTCTATTAATATGGTGGAGTACTGTATTACCGATAAATATAGAGACGATACAACAGACTTTTTTGCTAATTTTAACCTTTGTAAAAGAGAAAGCTTCATCTGAAATATATTCAATGCGTAGTACTTGCTACCTAAAAACTGCTCTGAAATATTAAACGGAATCTTGAAAAAATTTGGACTGACTGCAATGCACTCCTCCAATGCGGAATTTAGACTCAAAGGGTGTTGATGAAGATAGCATGTATCAGAAATAACAATAGACTCTTCTAACGGAATTGTACGGGAAATGTGTGACAATATGGTAATCTCAATTGTTCTCCTAGCTGAAGAAAAATTCGTTATCAATCCTTTCTCGTCTTGTAGTACAGTGGCTACTATATGGCCTCCATATAAAACGAGGCTATTTATCCATCAGAGAATGAAAAGTAGTGATGTGGGTTCATCCGCATGTTTCCTCCTCCTCCTCCCTCTTTTCCCTCCTGACAATAAGACTTGACTTTCTGCTAGTTTGTGTGTGTATTTCTCTGACTACAAGATGAGAACAAGAGAGGTAACCTAAAACGCTAAATTTTATGCTAAAAGACCACAAATTACAAGGAGGCGAGGCAGGGAATACATATCACATGCCAAAAAATATCTCTACCTTTTACAAACCACTTGTACAAAAGTAGAACAGAAGAATTATACATGTGCTATTAGAATATTTACTATAAAGAATAATGGCACACACCACAACAAAAACAAGCCATCCTTTTCCCCTTGTACCTTTACACCATATTAACTAATACATTATTGTCACTACCTCTTCCATTATTTTACACGAAAAGGACATACATTTTTTCCTCCTGTGTACATGAAAACTACACATGTCGCGTACACACTCTCTCGCAAAAGGACAACGACACAGTCTTCTGGGTTTCCTCCTCCTCTTGTCACATTCCAGAGAGTCAGTCCCACACCACTGCTGCTTCTCTGCTCTACTAATTGTCTTTGAAGTTAAAGGTATTATCAATTAAGTAAATGTGACAAGAAGACATGCACCACCACACATATGCCTCTTTTCTCTCACTCTCTCTATATTCATACATGTAATGTTACGTATCCAAACTTTATCTGACTTTTTGTGCGGCTCAGACAAGCAGAAAAAAAAACATTGTCCAGAGAGAGGAACACGAGAGGAGAGACAACAAAGAGGGTAACTTTTAGTTGAGGAGTGTGAAGGAGAGAGGAATTTGACACCATTATCGTGATCAGGTGCTGTGTTGTTTTAAGGTTGATGATATTACTTGGTTGAGTCCTCATCATCATTTCTGTGCATATAATATTGTCTGTCTGTGTTATGTTTTCTTTCTGGTTGAATTGGTTTCAGTGGTTTTTCCTTCTTTTTTGGTGTTGATGATGATGCCCATGTAAAAGCTGCGGTGATGGTCTTCTCTGTATATTTCCTACTTGACTTTGGCATTTGAATATTAAGAATTTATGGAGTAGTGGTGGTGGAGTGCAGGATATTATAGAATGCAGTAGCAAAAGGTATTTCTCTTTTGTAATAAGCATGATGTCAAATTTACTTTGGTATTTGGGGGCTTGTATTGTTTGAATGAAGTGTAAGTAATGTGTACACACAAGTTTACGTTTATTTTTCATAGAAACGTTTCTCTATATCCTATTGTTATATATATTTTTTGGCAATGGTAAATGAAAGGCAGTAAAAGGTTTTACGCTTGTCAGCATCATCGGCAATGTTATAGCTGCTGCTGCTGCTGTTTGTGGTATTCGTAAAATTTATGAACATGCTGCATGACATCTCTTTAAGGTTCGGATTAGTGACGATGATGAATTGATGCGAAAATGGCTAATGAGAATGAGCCCACATATGCATACCTTTCAGAGAGGAGAATACCTTTTATTTAGTTTTCTTTCGTTTTTCATATTTGTTTTGGAGAGAAAAGAAAGAGAAGGAGGAAGAAAAAAAAAGATTGACCTCTTGTTACCATACTCTATTCTTTGCGGATATTCCATCATAATTTTTTTTCATCGAGTGTCATATCAAGCCATTTTTGACATGCCTACATGCACACCATATACACATATATAACCTGTGTAGTATATGGAGAAGCACCCAATCCTTTTAGTTCACTTGTATTGACCACCACCCCCTTGTCTCCTCTTTTTTCATTCTTTCGTGAAACTTGTGCCATCATAAATCATAAATATACTTTGATAATGATGATGATAAGGTGGGTGTAAAAATGCATATTATATTTTTGGTGATATCGCCTACTGCAGTTCTCATTCCACTGTAGAAGGACCACATAGGGAGAACACTACATGACAAAAAAATCAGGTTTAAATTATAACCACAGTTTTCAAACCTGTCAAATTTGCCATATGTAAACAAAATGCCCACAATATTGGAAAAGTAGCTTCAATATATTTTTTTTGTTTCTTTCTATGAGAACAATGTCAACTGTCAATAAGGAGGAAAATTTTTGTACATCCAATTTGCCCACTTTTCAGAAGAGTTGCTACTAGCTACACAAGTTCTGATCATCTCCTGCAAAATGAAAACATGTTGACTTTTTTTGTCACTCAAAAAAAAGCGAAAGGAATCTCTGAAAAAAAATACTCATCTCTTGTCCCAACAATGTTGAAGCCTACTTCTCTCAGGTTGTTGACAAAATAGAGTGAAAAAGACGAAGGAGCCCTTCTCTCTCTTGATCATGTTGTCATGGTACATCCGCCGTTTGAAGTCGATTGTGAAGTATGTGCTTTACTTAATTTACCTCGTGAAAATACTTGAAAAGAAACAAAGAAAAACATACACTTACACAACATGTGAAGCACCATCAAATCATCTTCTCTTTCTTCTCATTTAATTTATATTGGAATGCAGATCGGTAGACAAAACATAGAGTTGCTTCCTGGAAATACTAGCAAATGGAATATTGATCCTTGTACCTTTCGAGAGAACTCTATGGAAATTGATAGATACCTACTCAGCTTTATGATTTTACCTTTCAATGTAGTCAACAGAGTTGCCTGAAGCCACTGCTTTTAAACACGACTCAAATTCCAAATGATCAACATCCCCAGGAATCAAGTATAATTGGTAATTTAATAGGGCAGTCAGGATTAGTGTTGTTCCTCTTATTATTGTTATTATTATTGTGAGCTTCCCTTTCATTCCCTTTGCCCTACATGACATGTGACGATGATGATGAAAGAAATCCTTCATTTTTTCCTCGGAGGGTGCAGCCTATAAATATCTCTCTTTAAAGTCTGTGAGTTTTTGTGACTTCACTTGAGGCTTAAATATTCTGTTGACAGAATGAGAGTGTCATAAAAAATAGGAGGAATGGTAGGAACTGGCTTGAGAGAGGATCTGAGTGAAAGAGAGCTTGTTCTTGTTCATCAGCAGACAAGATCTGTTGAGGACGGAGAGAGAGAGGAAACAGATGAATTTCGTGACTGCGCGTGTAACGATTAGCCAAATAATAATAATAATATGTACATTAGCTCACTCCGTGCAGCAAAGTAATAATAAGAAAATGAATGGAGTAATAATAGTAATAATAATATTGTGAGCTACACAAATAGCATGTTTATTTGGAGCTGTATGAATGTGTGGATGATGAAACGAAAGGGTTATAAAAGCAGGGGAATTAATGTGTAGACGAAAAGCGTGTCTCTGTCATAATCGTAAAAACATTTTGCTTCGTCTTATATCGATTGTTGGAGGAACAATGGTTGCTATTTTTCACACAGAGTGAGTGATCAAGTGGGGACTTAATGTGTTACCTATAAATAAATAAGTAGTATCATTAACATTACATACACAGCGACTTCTACTGCCAGTTCTGAGCTTCTGCTAGATTTTCAATTCGTAAATGCTCACATTAAAATTTTTTACTGCTTGGTGGTTGGTTTTGGTATTGCTGGTGCTTGCACTCACTCAAGCTGTATGAGCGATGATGAATGAGTGGGTGAGAAACAGAGAGGGATTAAAACAATACCTTTATATCTCGCGAGCCCCATGTAATAGTAATGATCTCAGTAAGTATGACATTAAAAACAAATATTATATTGTTTTCGAAGCTTATCTCCTACTGAGCCGTAGAGATCCCAACTGCGCACGGGCCATGGTCACTCCTCTCTCTCTATACACTCATTTCAGAGCAGGGAAAGGGAAAAAAGGATGTGTTACTGGTAGCACCACCACCAGTGATGTATCTCTTGTTACATGCCCTCTTTTTAAAAAAATTTTTTTTTGCAACATCATCAGCGCACTACTGGGCGATCATCCTGTATATTCAGCAGGTTTACAGACACCACACGAACTAATAATCATTGTTTGCGTGTATGACATATCGGCAGTTGAAGATGGAAGCGAATCTATCAATTTTTAGACTTGTTTGTCTGTCTGTCTGTGAACACAAATTGGAGTATATTGTCTATATGTGTAACTGCTACTTTGCCATTTTGCAAATAAACATGTTTGCAATTTGTTGTTGTTTTTTTGTACAAAACTGCGCCACCCTTTCTTGATGTGTATATATATTAGGTATAAACTTCTTACTGGTACTACTTTATAGAGAAGATCAACACTATCATTTTTTATCGTTGTTTCTTCTCTTCTTGTAATAATGATCCAGGTTGATGTATGAAATTCGAAACTAGAGAGGCAGCATAGGCACTGACTGTTAGACACAACAACAAATAGTTACAGAACTTTTTTTTCTTGATAAATAAGACCATCATCATTTCTATCATTACTGCTACAACAGCAACAACAACTGCGGTATCATGTATCAAAAAATCGATCATTACAAACCCCCTCCTTCTCCTCTTCTTCTTTTCTTAAGCATTAAGCAAAATATATAGAAAACTTTTACTCCTACTACCCATTTTGATATCATGGTTTCATTATTACAGATTCATTATTCTTATGACTGTTGCGAAAAAAAGGATTATGATTTCACGTATTTACTTACTTATTTACTTACCACACCAGCAGCAGCCCCACGCGAGATAAGAGTGCCGTCACCCACCATCATCATCAAGGCTACATATTACACTACTTCCTTTGTACTTGATTGTTTCATATTTAGTTTTTCCTTCTTATTCCTTCTAATTCATTATTTTTTTGTGTGAGATGACTTGTGTTACTTAAATGCGCTCCGCTACTACTGTTACCACTTTTTACTCTGTTTATGGAGCCGAAACACTTTGATTATGACAGATCAAAAGAAAGAGTAAATTATATGAAAAGAGTGGATGAAAAGTAAGAAGCAAGTTTGGAAAGGGGAGGAGGAAAAAGAAGAAAGAAAATCAACTGTTATTGTTCGTATCACTATCATTATTAATGAGGAAAAAGGAGGATGAAGAAAGAAGCTGGGAATGTTTCCCGTTGTTTTCTTCTATTCTGTAAATAAATTAGGATGAAGAGTAAGAAAAGACGAAGCCGCCACCTCTTTTTTTAGACGTACGACATTATTTACATGTAGATAAACAACATGATATCCATATATGGCGGTTTGCTGGTATCACATGAAAAAAAATGAGGAAAATCTCTTTTTACGCTCATTTATATAAATTACAACATATAATTATGAAGTTAGTTGAACCAACCATGTTGAATGCTATTTTGATTCGGGCAGTGTGGCTTCGTTCTCTGGTTTTGTCGGTCAGGAGAGAAAAAGTTGCGAGAAACAATCAGCCTTTCTCTCTGGCTGCCGATAATATTTTTCTCTGTTTGTGGGCTATTTTTCCTTGGAAATAAATAGCAATAATAAGTAAACGAACACTCTAGCGAGTAGGAAAACAATGTAATACCATCACCAGTCATCACGTAATGGTCGGAGAGATTTCTTTTATTTCCCGAAAGGGAAAATACCAACTAGAGCAACAATAATATTGAATGTATATGAAACCCTAAATATCAAATGAATGCTATTGTATTCCTATTATTATATAAAAAATCCTCTTTTGATCGAATCGGGGAAGCATCACAATCATCCCACATATTCCAGGAATAGAGACATGTAATTTCTCTCTTTCTCTTTCTCTTTCTCCTGGTATTACAGCGTTTAGTTACATACAATCATGGGTATAGTGTTACCTGCACAAATTATTCTAACAACTTTCTCTTGTGATTGTTAGACGAATAAACTTTTCATTAAAATTAATTTCGCTGGTTGCTGTTTCATATTATAATTCTGAAAAATGATATTTTTTTTATAAATCTCACACTTTTCAAACTTTTTGTGTAACTCTCGAGATTATCGATTATTTTTGGGATTTTTGGTGATCTGCCCTGTCTGCTGCAAGAAAACTCTATATACATATGTTATTGAACACGCAACTCTTTTGTTATAAGTAGAAAATGTGAGGTCATAATATATAATTCCCAAATCACTCTTGTCTTCTTTCCCTTTATCCTTTTTTACTTATTTTTTTAGCATTATGATGTTTTCTTTCTTTTTTTCACTCTTATTCGATAATATCTGATGATATAGCTTTTTTTACAAGTCTTAACTGAGAACAGGAGTAGAAGTGGGTTTGGTTCCTTGAGTAGTAATTCCTTTTCTCTCCTTTTTCCAATTCTATTACTTATTTTTATACATGATATATAGCCAATAGGAAAACAGATTGGATGAAGAAAAAATTCTTTCTATTCTTCCTGGCATTTTCTCTCTCTTTTTTAAAAAGTAAAGAAGCAACATCATGTCGGAAAGAGCAGCAGAGAGTATAAGCCATCTTACTTCAGTTGAACCATGCACGCATTATGTACATATGCTAAAAATATACATGCTTCACATCTCTTCGTCATAGATTTTTCTGTGAAGATAGGAATGAAAAAAGTAAGAAGAAGAAAGAAAGAGTTGCAATAACAGCACTTACCACCGCCATTTCACATTCTCTAGTGGTATATACCTATCCACCTCTCTAGCCTTTAGTAGTTTTTTACAAGTAGTAGTTCTAATGCTTTCTCTAGAATCTCCTTTTTTGTTACCAGGCGTTGCCTTGTTGAAACCTTAGTAATATTTTGAAGATATCTAAAGAGAGAAAAAAGACCCGGTCTTGAAGGTGGTGGCAGAGGTATTAACAGTTTGAGTATCACTCACTGGGTATTTTAGAGAGGGAAAGTAAGTAAAGCCTTCACTTTTATTTCTTCCCACACACACACGTACACAAAAAAAATAATGCAGACGGTATATATATTTTTGCTATACTTTCTCCAAAATAAATGCTGCCGATAGAAAATGGACTTTTGAGAAGAGCATGATAGGCTTTACGGTAGAAGAAAAAACGTGTGTCTGTGAATATATTTATTTCATGCAAAAAAGAAACGGAGAAAGTGGAAGAAAGAGAAAATAAAGTAGAAAAAGGAGGACGAAGAAGAAGAGAGAGAAAAATATATAGATATCTTGAATAAAAATACAACACAACTTTTGCATAAATTTTGTGTAGGTAGCTATCTGTCTTAAGTAGAAAATATATAAAATTAGGTGGAAAGACTACATTTTTCCACGTAAGCATTTTCTCCAGGTTCGACGTTCATGCTTTCAATCCTTTCATGCTGGATTTTTTTTTATTCTGCTTCTCTTTCTTTCTTTCCAACTCTCTCCTTTCTATTCGCTTTAGACAGGTAATTTATTTTGCAACATCAGGTGGATAAAAGTCAAGACATGCCAGGGCAAGAAAAGGCAGGGAAGCATTGAAAAAATGATTTTTTAAAGAAAGCATGTGTGAATGTAAGTTTGTTGTTAAGAATTAGAAAGAAGGAAATGAAGGGAAACTAGAGAGAGTGAAAATGATGATGACGAAGATGATATCGAAAAGAAAAAGGGGAATGAGAGGTGAATAAAAAAACGTATTGAGTAGGTGAAAAATTTTCTTACATCAAGTCATAACTGATATGCTCATCTTCATCATCAATACAACAACAGAGAGAATGAAGAGGTTCCCATTGTGAACTCAAAATGCGTGAGTATTCGTAGTTCAAAGGGAAAGCCCAGTTCAGCAATATTTCTTGTAGAAAAATTCCAGGAAAAAATGAATGAGCACTTTAGACACACACACATACACTTCATTCAAGTCTTCCAATCGTCTACCATTTCTATTCACTTTATTAAATGGAAGATATCTTTTTCTCCATCAGAAATCAAAGAGAGAGAGAAGGAAAATAAAGAGAAACTTTAATTTACATTTCCTCTCTCTTTCTCTCCGTCTGCTACTCAACCTTTTGAAAGGTTTGATTGGTGTCTGGGGTGTTGTTTTCTTAACCCATAGGTGTTCTTCACTTGCTCTCTTTCCGAGAGAATAAAACCCTTTCTTTCTCTTTGACTACATGCATTACTTTCCCTTTTTCTTACTACTTCTCCTATCATCATCGCCTTTAACACCGCCGCCAACAAACAAACCAACAAAAAGACAAAAGTCTTGTTAGAACCTGCAGAGGTATTCTGTTGATTTTTGCTTACGGTAAGAAAGTGTAAGCATAAGTTTGTGCTTAAGACAAAGGTAA
>JAQIXX010001645.1:0-31492 GCA_034700605.1 Willowsia nigromaculata
AGGGAAGTGTTCCACCATTTACAGGGACAGTTTGGTTCAAGATAGGACTAAGACTTGGACTATACACCCCACTGCCCCAAGATGGCAAACCCATAGATCCATTGCTTGATGCCACCGATCCATTTACGACTCCTGCTGCTGAAGTCACAACCGCTGTAGTAGACATGCTAATTGGAATTGGTGCAGGAGAACTTGACTGGACAAAAGGTGTGGAATGATCATGGACAGGGGAACAAGAGTTACTAGTACTGTTGCTTCGACTGTCTGATTTACACCACAATGTTGAAAGTGGAGACTCTTTGGAAAGATTTAGAACTGTGGCTGGCATGTCTTTATTTTGATTTGTAGGAGAAATACTGAGAATATTTCGAAGTCGACTACAAGGAGATTCGGATGAAAGTGTTTCCCTAATGAAAGCGTCACCACCGGCAGCAGCAGTAAAATCCGGAGCGTACGTACCCGATCGTTTACGTTCCCCTTTGCCAAGCGAAGGTTCCAGTTTAAACTTCTTCTTGGTTGAGAAGTCCAAAGGAGATTCAGCTCTTTCTCCAGTACTGCTCCCACCTCCAGTATCCGTCGAAAGTGTAGTGTCAGTGTCGTCGCATTTGACGTCCATGTCCGACTGAAATAAAAAGATTTTATGTGAATACTAAATCATGTTAAATAATGCTTCGCAAAACCATGTTTGTTCCTTTTACAGAACCGAGCATGCAAAGTTCTCTGCAATACGTAATCCATAATATTTCCCTTTGTTTATCGTAAAAATGTCAGCAATTGTTCTTATTGTCATTCAAGAAGAAGAAATCATTGAACTCGTACCTTGTACATTAAAGATATTGTACAGATATGCTTTCTACATAAAAAAATATTACATATCACGTTTTCCTCGTATTATCGTTACTTTTTAATATGAAGCATCCCTCCAAAACCCCTAAACATGTGACTTGAATTCACATTTTAAGCCAGTGTTTTTAGAAGAGTCGATTCTCGCATCATTATGATAATCACAAACAAAACTATGTAGTTCAACTTTTTTTAAAAAATCAGTGCATGTGATTTTGAAATTGTGATTTGTGCTAATGCCTAGCATAATATTTCAAAGTGTTACTCTCTTAGCCGAGCTCGCGATTGCTTAACATGACGTTATCGTCCATGTGTATCGCGTTTCCGTTCGTCTCAATCTGTACAGCTAGTTAACTAGTAAGATCTTTTTCTACTGATATGAAAATGTATTGCGCAGATGGCCGTATAAATATTGTAATGACTCCAAATAAATGCGTCACTTATGTATGCCCGCTTGATAGCCATCATAAAACTCAAAAGATGATTCCTCATTGCGCATAAAAACACCAAACATGCCACACTTCTTAAATTATTTCATGAATTCTTAAATGGGGCAAAGTGGAACATCGCAAAAGGGAGAGCAAGGTACCTTGTAATATTATGCAACACCTAAACACTAAACTAAAAAGAAGGAAAAAACCTCACCATTTTCAGATTTGTGGGAATCTCCAATAATCCCCGATGAACGTCCATTCAATTTAAATCCTCAACCAATATCAACGCTTGAAAATCTTTATATCCTTTTTGGCACACACGACAACTATTACAATAAAAAATGTTCCTTTTTGAACAAACACACTTGCGTAACAATAGTTCCAAGGGTTTAGAATCTTTTGTGGCAATGATCACAACTAATAGTACAAAACGTTTTTTTCTTCACTAAAAAGATGAAGCACTGCAGCCAGTAAGATTTCTTTACTAACAAATCCCTTTTCACAAAGCTAAAAAAGATTCCTCCTGGAACATGAAAAGGGGGAGAGGAGAAAATCGTGTTATGTCACAGTTGCACTGGCACTGACTTACTGAGATGCACTGACTATACCAGTTGGTCTAACAAGCCTACTAACAAGACTGCGTCGGAATGAGACCCACCTTCAAGTTTTGTGATCAGACTGGAAAAGGACACCCAAAACCTAAACCAAGAGCCAACCAAAACTTCCTTTTCTCCCTTTTCGGTTTCTCTCTACAATGAGCTTCTATTCTCAACTACTAGCTTGCTGGGGTACAAGAAGTTACTTTAGATCACACGTCCTCTCATTTACTTTGACTGAACCCTCAGCTCTGTGCACGTACGGTGTACAATATTGTAAGTTCCACAAAGAAGAGAATGAAAAAGATGCAATAAATTGTGTATCCACATATTAAAGTGGTGGTTACTTGTTACTACCTTTTACTACGTAAGGCTGGGTTAGCGCTAGGCCAGCTAGGTTCTTACATTATGATATCCTAAAAACTTCCTGCAAGTCTACACGACAAGGAGGAAGAAGCACTAGCATTATGAACTGTACATTATCATTATCTTCATGTCAATCCAACACTTCAGTCAATTTATATTCTGAGATATGACTTCATATTATGAATACGCCCCTACGAAAATGCTCAGTGACACTATGATTACGTGACAATATGTAAAATACACATTTTCAAACCGTATTTTCACTAGGCATACTTGGAACACATGTAATGAAGAGATTCATTTAAATAAGATAGATAAATCTTAATGTGTTAATGTTTCTCCAAATGTTGTGCCAATAAATGTGTATGAGAAGCGGGTGCGAGTAAATTGTTAGTCTCAGGACAGTGTAGAAATTTTGTCGTCCGTTAATATGAATAATAAAAAAAGAAGCATAAGAAGCTTCTAGCTTTTAAGGCTCTTTTTACATACTTAAGATAATCAGAGTTCTGCTGGTGAGGAAGGTTAATCGTTAAAAAATTATTAGTAGGGAGTAGTGGACATTTACATATTTACGTGTGTGGACACAGAATGAATGTTACTTGTTTTAAAATCATGCATTTCAGAGAGGAAGCACTAGTTACTTGTGTAAAGTATGTGCATGTAGTATCATTGAATTGATCCGGAGGACATCCAGGTATTGAGGTATTAAGTACATTAGAATGACATAAATCACCACAATATTGCATGCAAGAGGTGGTGAGACCTTTTGGGCTTGGTACCTTAGTGTTTCTAAGAATGTTTTTACTATGTAAATTATTCAACTCAGCAGCACTGTAACTTCAGTCGCAATTATTATGGTTGCATATGCGATGCCACTGCTCATCATAAGTAATTACAGGAACATCATTTGGTCAAATGCAAACCATTTTTGAGCCAAGAGACGTATTATGATACAAGCAGTCACCAAAAGGTCATTCCTCTCCAAGTGTCAAACAGCATGAGGTAATAGCAACGTTTTTAAGAATTGTTATTTTTATCTTTTTAGGGCTTTCTTCTTTGTAAAGGTAGCATACGTTACATTATACTGTAGTAATATAATTCGTAAATTTTCCAGATTCAAGCTGTGTGGTTTCTTTAAGTCTGTACTGTGTCCGTACACGCATATTCAAGTAACCAGAGAAAAAGATAAAAACTCTTTTTATGTGGCATGCCTTTTTCTTCACAATTCTTGTGCATGCAATCATGCAAGAAGCGGCAACCGAACCCCATTAAAACAATTTATTGAAAAAGTATGCATAATGTGGTGCGTACTGTCAAACAAAATCAGAGCAAACAAAAAAAGCTGAATAAAATTACCCAGTTTAGGTCGGACTTAAACACATCACAAAGAAGTTCTTGGTATAATGCAAGCACCAATGTGTCAGGATAAAGTAAAGGCTTGAAGAAGATAATATTAGGGCTTTCTTTGAATTCCTTTTTCTTCTTCATTTGCAAGTGAGTATTCTGATTTTAAAATTGTAATATTGGATTGATGGACTGATGATGAGGTGACTGCCATCATAATGTGTAACTTGGACTGAATTTGAGATGATATCCTATCAATATACATATTCATGCTTGCTTCCAGCTTCGGCATACATCACTCACCCAAGTACTCATCGTCAGTAAAAATGTTTTTGAAACACAGATTGTAAATCATTGTATTCGTCAATCATTTTATTATACTGTAGGAGTCCACGGCACCAATCATCAGAAACACTTGTTTCACATGGGTGAACAAAGCAAATATTGTAGGGTATATGATATGAAATCTTAATAGGAAAGGGACACCTAGCAAATTGGATGCATGCATGGCATGCATATACATATGATAATTACTTCTCTTGCCGAAAGTGCCCTTCGATCATACATATGGAGAAATGTACATACCTATGTATGCACAAGTATTTTTTGAAAGAGTTGAAAAGTCGGTTTGAATTGAATACAAGACAAAAGCACCTGAGAGTCTATTTGACACAAAGAATTCAAGGGTCCTTGCATCAGAAAAGTTTTTACTACTAAGAAAAAAAGGTTTGTTCGCATTCTTTTCAAAAAAGCTTTGATTTTTATAAAAATAGCATATGGAGTAAGCTTTAGTTCTGTACGTACATAATATGCTTAAACAAAATTACGACGACATGTATTTACTGCAGTTCAAATTCCATGCAACTACCTATATATTATTATGTAGGTATATCTGGTATTTTTCTGTCGTCTGCTGGATTTTTCCAAAAATGAAGATTCCACGTAAGATATTCTGTTTTCTGGCAGTTGCCCATTATCTATTCATGTAATTCTGTTTTGTAGGATCGCATGGGTGTTACTGAACTTTTAAGATTTTAAACAAAATTGCTACTGAAAACAATAAAAATTCGTCCGAAACATCCTCGTCAAAGTAGTCTTATTAATATTTTACAGAGAGGATTAAGTAATGTTCCATGATGGTTGCAATTGCAACATACTTTTAAATATGTAAAAGAGCATAGAGAACGATATGTCGTTCAACGTGCATGAAACTAGCAGAACTGAAACTAATTACTAAATTGCATGTGGAATATCAGTTCTGTTAATGATACGTTTTTAATTGAAATGTGACAATAATCAGTTTTTACATTAATAGAACACTTTGTGGACTGGAAGGAGAAAGCATTATTTTTATACTTAATTTTTTATTCCTTTTTTTCTAGTGTAAACAATGATGGCTATCTACAATCTACAATTTTAAAGGAAGATGAAGATGAAATACCATATTTATGAATGAGGTCAATGCGACGCTAACCCACTGGAAGCTTTTTCGGAGAAAATTCTAGGCTTTAAATATGAAGAAATAATAATTATTCATGTGCTTGTTTCGATATCCTATATTTCATAAAGGAACGGTGCTCAGCTTAACCTCCCTCAACAACTATGTACAAAGTTGTGATGATGAAATCCACTGTGTGCATGAAATATTAGCTAAATGTCGTAAGTTGTAATGTCAATGTCAGTGTAACAAAGAGCCAACAACCTATATAGCAATATAGCCAAACTATTGAGCAAAGTACTGCATATTGCATCATACTCCTCATAATTTCATTTCTATTCATTGTTAGGAAACTTGAAAAAATGAATACCACAAATAATTATGAACAGTGGTAAAAACAGGCTCTCGTATTTCATAAACTTACCGCTAATGATCCCGATCTTTGGATATTCCTGTCAATAACTGTGACACAAACTTGATTAATGAACTTTTTCTCTGCTTTGAACTTTTTCCTTAGATTGTAAATTCTCTGTAAAGATGGTCACTTTAATAGTAGGCTGGTGCTGCTTGTAGTGTGTAGGAGGAGACCTGGTACGGTTCAACTTTTCAAACAAAAAGAAAAACAGTGTCGAGTTCCAGAGTGCTCCATGTAAAAATTCTGCTGTCATGTGCTCTAAAGTATCTTCTTCCTTAACCCCTTTCCTCAAAGGAAAAATGACTTTCGTAACTTGTATCCACCACCACTTGACTTGTCGTAATTGTTTATGGACATCATATGAACAACAATGCTTAACAAACAACTGTTCAAAGATTCTAACCACATGTAACTTCCTTTTATACACTACCTTCCGATTTCTCAGAGACTTCACTATTCCTTTATTGGAAAAGTAGCACTCATTCACCATTCACTCACCTACATCTGTCAGTTCTTACTTTAAACTTACTACTGAACAAGGCTGAGTTGAATGAAGATAACGTAATATATACATAATGTAGATAAGAATAGTGTAGTAAGGTCAGAGAGGGCGAAAAAACGGCAAATGACCCAAACGATGATAACCAAATTGATGAGTCACTGTCGTCAGTTGGCGGGTTGACGCAAAGAGTAAATTTGCAAGATTCAGTCTGAAAGTCTGAATATAAAAATTGTCGAAGAACGTTGATTCATCAGTGATTTTTAAACCCAGTGCTGCCAACTGCTATTCTTGCCGTCGAAAATAACCAAGGGGTATCCTAGATGGATGAATAACAAGAAAATGCTAATGAGCTGGAAACCCAGTGTACGAAAAAAAGGAGATAAGCCAGCTACTACAGAATGAAAAGCAAAGACGCACACGTAACATAAGCATCAATTCATTCATAGCATCATATCAATATTCCAGTGCAGCAGTATGAATTAGTTTGACACACTTTATCAGGTAAGGATCAAGGATCCTACACGCTAGTCCGAAATTCACAATTACAACGAGGATAAAGTTAACTGATTTAAATAAACTACAAAGTCACAGGCTCAAGACCTTTCTGATTTTTTTCGGGAAAATCAGAAGTTACAACTAGTGAGTGTTTTTTTGGGATTCAGCAATAAATTGAGATGCAATTTTGCATAATGTTAGCAACACACAATGCATAACAATTACTAGAAACTTTAAAAGCTTTTAGTACACTTGTGTGTTTCCGATAATAGTTATCATTTACAAATTTACATAGCGTAACATTATTGGTGGATGCCAAAATCTTATTGCCTGCATGAAACATTGAAATTTCTCTCAAACTTATGTACTGTCACCACCGTCATTAATTTCAGCTCGCTTTATGGACAGGAAGAGGAAGAGACGAGACACTAGCATCCAAGAACTAAATTTATCATAATATTATTGGCATAAAAGTGCTGTTTTACACTTTTCTATGAGCATAATGGAGAAGCAGAGAGCAAGGAAGCATTATAATTCAATGACACAATTATGGACAATGCAAGCGGACAGGGATATCATGAAACACAGGATATTATATTAGCTCTGACGATGGGTGACTCGCATTCTGCCGCAGACTTTGTTTTAGCCCAGTAGACAAAGAGTTTCCTTTAGCCTTTAAACAGTGCATAAGCACAAGTAAGGGTGGAATTATGATCTCTATCTCTCTGCCTTTCCCGAGTCAAAACCTTACGCTGCACTGGACGTGCAACCAAACATGGCTGATCTTCTCCAGCAGCAGATTCAACATTGAACCACACACACAACCACAACAGCATCATCATCACACCACCACACACACGCAGACAGGATTCGCTCTCCCTTCTTGTTGAAAAGATGCAACCGCAACCACCACCATTTTCCATTATAGCAATGCAACCCTAAACAGATCTTTCATCCCTTTTCCCCTTTCAATGTTGTAAATAGTGTTTAAAATCTTTCCCATTTTGGTCGGCCTATTTTCATAATATAGGTAGATTACGTTTTATACTATTAAATGAAAGGCAATTCAGCACCCTCCCTCTTTGATGATGTAGCCTACGCTTTTTAAAAACTTTGTTATAAGAAAGATGGGTTAATATGGACTATGAATTTGTCATTTGTGTGATTGTGTGACTGACAAAACTAGAAGGCAATATCGAAAATAGAACGATTAATTTTAATGATCATACATAAACAAAATTTTATTGAATCTTATCCAAACAGGAAGGCTTGCTGACAAAGATATTGATAAATTCAAATGATGTGAAAGCTTATTTTTGAGTAAAGCATGATAATATTAGTAAGCACAGGTTCTAATGGTATAAAAAAATTAAAGATTCTCAGAGTTCCCTTTAAAATTATCAGTTATTTTTCTTCAAAGAAAGAAAAAAAAGGTGAAGGGATTTACATACGTCTCAAATATAATTGGATTACTTTATGTTAAATCGGTGGAGAGATAAGAAGCACTCGATCTTAGCTTTTCATTGAGCATATATAACTCTCATACAATAGGTACATGAGAGAATGTCAGAATTTTGTATGCAGTAAGTATGACTAACCGTATACCTAATTTAGAAGGAAATCAGTTCTAATCAATACCTTTCCGGTCCATAAATTGAGTAACAAGAATTAATTATGATTAGCCGTGGTTTTATGACTTTTAGATAATGTACTCACCGTTAACTATTGAATGATATTATATTATAACCTCCATCCGGTGTCCTGTAAACTGTAAAAACGAAACGAAGATAAAAAGCAGGTAATATGTAAATGATGTAAATGTGGAAAATTTTGGACAGAAATGGATTTGCCTTTCATTTAAATCGAGTAAAATCATTCGATGACTCTATCTACTTCTTAGTTCCAGTATTTTGTGATGCATGTTTTACTTCAAGCTTAATTTTATGTCTTGTATGTACCCATCTTCAATCTTCCAGTTATTCATAAATACTATACTAGTTTACAAAAATTATGAGCTTAAATTGCCTCAACTAGAATAATCAATATAAATTGAATTGAATACATGCTTTCATGCTTACTGTCGTTGATTGAAAACGTTTGAAATGCTGAATGCTACCAAATTTCAATAAAATAATCAATAATTACGTGGATTAAAATCATATTATTGATCCAATTAAGCAAGCTGCTTATGTTAAGTACTCACACTCTTAAATCACGTTTAAAGTAAATATTAAGATAGAGTTAAAATATCCTAATAAATATAACTAAAAATACGCATTTTCTGATCATCTACATGGAAGGGATTCCACTTTTCACGTAAAAATTTCTAATAACATTAAATCCTCTCAATTGTGTTTAACTCCCTTGTGATCAGTTCTTTCAATTCATCGTAGATATAATACTATTGAGTCTTTTGATTAGGGTTGATTGAATTAGAGAGTCGCACATGACCCCATAGCGAAGCAAAATACTCAAAAAGTAAATATGCTTCTGCAGCCCAAAATAATGGGCAGACCTAATAGGTCTATTTCATTTTATATTTTATTTTTCATTAATTTAACTTTACTAAATGAAATAGAAGGCAGACAAATTACAAATACTTGATTAAAGTCATTGGTAATCATGAAATAAAATTGACGAAGCATCAAATGTTCTATGTCACCTTCAGGTTAGGTCAATGATATTTTATGATAATCATAGTACAGCATCTTTGTTCGTTACGAAGAAATGGTAACACAAGCCAGACATCCGTAAGAAAAGTTTCATAAATTAGCATTTGATCTTTATTATGTGCCTATATATACTACACAAGATCGATATTTTAGCATCAATTTTATTGCGAGTTTTGATAATTAATGATAATTTTTGATGATTTCTTCCTTGCATAACTTTTGTAACAATAATTCTTCAGCCGAGCCGCCAACACCGACTGAACTTGTATTACAAAATACGTAATTGAAATTCCAATGAAATTTTATTTTGAAAACCAAATGTACAGTTTCAACATCATCAGGCATCCTGTCAGCATGAGCCTGCCTCAAAAGCCATAATTGTCTGTATAGCTGTAACAAAAATTATTGATGTGCATAAATAAATTATAAATTAGATCGTTGGTCCAACCAAAATCTCCAAAAGCTCAACTTTGTACATTTTTATCGCGTCATACTCTTACATCAGTGCTAAATGATTCCAGTGCAGCAGAGGCACTTCGCATCACTTTTTTTGCTTCAAAGTGGCAGTATAAACATGCGAAGGTGTAGGTACCTACATAATTTTCATAAATTCGTAAACATCCGCTGTTATATGTATCTAAACTTGATCTAAAGCTGCTCATTCAGTTTGCGTGTGTAGCACTGTGCTTGACATTTGCTTTTTTCTAGTTTGCTATATCAAGTAAAGGGTTAAGTTTGACACGGTCATCTTTTGTAAGAAAATGTTTGAAGATCGTCCTCCTTGAACTTACAAGCTTCAATAATAAATGACCGAAGAAGACATAATATGTGCATAACATTAGAATTACCTACTGACAACCGAGTACTTTAGAACAGCTTCTGAATGAAACGCGTGTCGGGAAGTTTAGGAACTCAATATGTATAGATGCAGATTGCAGATAAAAACATAAATAGAATTGTGACAGTTGTGTAGCAAAAAGCCAAAGAATACCCGACCACAAAAGTGTGGATTTGGACAGATTGCTCACTTGTAGGAAATTATGAGATTTCATTGTTCCGGTGAAAAGCAAAAGACGAGAGATATATGGCTCGCTAAGCTACGATAGCTCTCATAGAAATGCTGTCAGTTAGAGATTTCCTCTGTTGTGTTCCACCTCATCTGTGAATAATGTTCCATCATGAATGCAAATCAACATTTTAGTTCCTTCCTGATATTCTTGAACTATATACTCACATCATCATCGTCGTATCTACATTCGCATCATTCATTCTTCATCGAACTGTCGCACGCATGTGCTTCCCCTCGTAACAATAGTAGGCACTTCAAACATTAGCTACTAAAGCACACAATGCACAAACTATTACTATTTTTGTCCCTGAGAATCCTTTCATTCAGCAGCAACGAGTCATTCATCTTTGAGAAGAAAGGGTTGAATGGGAAGAATATTATATTATTTTTACGCAGTTTGTGGAAATGCTCAGTGTATCGTTGATTTAGCGTCACATTGAAAACACAATAAAATATATTTTGCCTTCGTGTGTGTCATTTTTATCATAAGTAGAGGGCAAAGGGGTACTGGATGTGTCGTCATTACCAAAATGCAATTCAATATTGGTCTTTCATTACTTTTTCGTTAGTTCATCCAGCGTAACATATTATGTTGTTTTCTATTTCGGTCAATCGAGGTTTTGCACTGGTGATTCATTTTCATGTAAGCATGCATGCATCATCATCATATATGCTGCACACTTTGTGTGCATAAAATATTTTAGTTATTTTTGGGAGAAAGATGGGTTCACCAAGACAGATGCAGTTTCATGCGGAAGGAAAGATTTTGACATCTCATTTCCCTCAGTTAGTTATCTACACAAGGTTTTCTTCATTTAACCGCTTTTGTCTTCAAAAACCCTACATTGCACTGACTGCACACGGCTGCAAGCTGCTGTCCACTAAATATCGTCAGAAACGTGTTTCAGCGAAATAATACCATAAGTCTAAGTAGCCAAACATTTAGCATGCTCTAAACACGACACACGTACACATAGAAAATGCCTGATAATAAATTTTAGTTTGTTTGCACGTATGTGTTGTATTATATGGGTTAGGAGGGTTGTATTGAGGGTGGGGGAACCACAAAAAAAATCCATGAATGTGATGAACATTTTTTCAAAGAAACAGAAGGCGTACCAGTACCAGTAGATATACACAGTGCATAACAAAAAAGTTCATCAAAGCATAATATAATCCTAAATGTTCTTTAGCCTGCTTGCTTCTGTTTTTTCTTGGATATTTACAAATAAAAGTCAAAGAGTTATTGGGGTGAATTTGGAAAGAAGATGAAGAATTCCAGGAAACTGGAAAGATATTATGTCACTGACCACTGGTAAATCGGAAGAAATACGCCCTACTGCAAAACATCTTATATGATGATCTGTAGACGTCTTCCCTCCCGCAATAATAAAATACTTTAATCGCATCAGAATGGTTTCTCACACTATACATGTCAATCGATTAATTTTCATTTTGATATATTCATTACAAGAATTTAGTATGCTTCAGCTTCATTGCACAATTATATAAAATTATACAGTATTGATTACATTTGCAGTGGTTAAAATTTTAAGCTTGGTGTACATTGCTTCGTCATAAAATTTTTTGATTAGACAACATATTTGGGCACATTTAACTTGGGATATTTTCATTTCATTAATAATGTGTACCTTTTCAAAAATATAAGGTAAAGCAACAATACAATATGAATGCTTGTATATTTATTAGGTAGAAGTTCGCCGCGGGAGCACAGAGCCTACTAAAATGCGCATTATTACATTCTTTCCCTGTTATTTTTTGTTTCTAAATATAGATACTGGTTTGCCACTAGGGACTTGGCTATTTTCCCTAGAACCCTTTGAGTCCGAGTAGTCCATCTGGCTTCCAGTTACATTAATATTATAGCGATACGTTCAATCATTGCACTCGTACAGAACAACATCAGTTTAGAAGATACACATAGTCTCCGTGTCCATTCATCATCTTTTCTCTTTTTGCTCTTGGAGCTACAATAGATTATTGAACTGCTCATTTCATTTATGAGCAATGCAAGAAGAATACAATTATGCTTTGTCATCTAGTGGACATTTGTTACATTTTTGATGAATAAAGTGAGGTCCCAACAAACAATCAAACGTAATATTTCGGATAGTAGTGTGATCATATCAGCATAATTATTATAAAAATACAATGAACGTCTGTCCACCCGTCCCAAAATGCTGAATTTAGTTTCAAATTTACAATTAAATTTTTTATCTTAGCTATATCAGGTTTTACTAAAAGTATGGGTTATCAGATTCCCCCATCACAGGTTTATCCGAGAAGTTGCTTTTCGAAACAAAATAATAAAGTTTCTTAGAAGATAGATGTTATCCGCTACTTCTTTTATGCAAGTATGAGTAAATAAAACATTTCTCGAAGAAAAATTGCATGATATACGATCATCAAGGAAAGAAATGAAAGATGTTGTACTTCTTTGAGGCACCTTTGAGAAACAGAAGCTTTTTCTTGCTTGTTGCGGCTAAATTATTGTTGTGGTCAATCGGTGATTTGAGCTTTAAAATGAATGCAAACTACTTATAAGAAACACGTTTCCCTCCTTATTCTATTAATAGAGATTTTAAAATGCATAACGTAATACTGCAGAACGCAATGTTACGAAAATTGTGTGAACTATGAATGCAAAAGGCAAGGGTTAGTTTGTCACAATACATAATAATGCATAACAATGGATGACATTGTGGTTCTGATCGTTTATATTCTTTCATATTTTGTGAGAACTGGGAAAGAAAGCTGGTGGACATTGCACTCGAATGTAAGAGTACTGTTACGGTTACGTTAGTTTATGTCACATAAAGTTATACAATTTCCCCACATGCTGACCTTCTTCAACAATGAACTGTTACATGATGAAGAGAGGAAAAAAGATTAATTGTTGTTTTCCTTATGAAATTCTATACTTAACTGAACCAAATTTCCATACTTTCAAGCTGTCTTCGGTGGAAACTCTACTAAATTTATGAAGACACAACTCACAACATAAGCCTCTAATAGTGCTTACATTTTTTTTCTCCTTTCCTATTTTCCCAAACTTTTATTATTTGCGACTTCATTTTCTTAATTAGCCGTTTATTTTGCCTTGTAAATATGTATCTTGTATATGTCTATGTATGTGTGCATTATCCGAAGCTATTTATTCTAAGAACAATGTCCATCCATAAAAATGTTTCATGCCAAAAAACCCTTGAAATCGTGATTTCATTCTGTACCTTTTATACTTCAAATACTTTTCCTCCAAAGTTACGAAAGGGTTTTATCATGAGAATAATATGAATTTTGTTATTAGTATAATATCGAGTACATGTACTATGTACACATGCACATATTATCATTATTAGCATACCTTTACCTGTATACATACTAAATGCGCATTATTTATAAGAATGGACAAAATAGTCCCTCCGTATATCCACTTCATTGGAGGTCCACTGATTTTTCTTTCAGGATTGTTGCACCGCCAGATTAACACGATGCAGGTTGGCGTGACCAAATCCTAAGAAAATGAAACACACTGACCTCCGGCTTTGATGACAATTTTGAATAAAATGTAGCATATGGTGTTTACGCAGCTTATTATTTTTAATAGTTTTGGTTGTGTTCAAAAATGAAGTGGTTACAGTTCAATGCGTTCTTTTGATTGGTTTCTAACCTACAAGTTGGTTCAAATAAAAAGGCTTATATGCTTCATTATTTTGAAATCAGCATTATGTATTTTTATTTTATTTTTCATTCAAATATCTAGCATAAACGTAACAAATAAGAAACTGTTTTGCATACATACATACTAAAAAGTTGGCAAAGATGACTTCTTATGACTTTGTTTCTTCCTTTCCGAATTTTAATTTCTCTGTGGTTTTATTACGTGGGGTAAGTCGTAAACTCCTCGAATACATTTGAGCTTCACTCCTGGTACATCCTGAAGACGACCGCAACGAACAAGTACCACATTGTGTTCCTATAAAACAGAACGAAGATTCAACTAAATGATTTTGCATTTGGCGCAGCATATTTGGTGCCACGAGTAGCTATTCTTTATATCAGCATAGATCATCATAAACACAATTTGAATGGAGTTGCTTATAGTTGTAAAGTTCAAGGTTTTTTATATTTGCCCCCGAACGGAGTATAGTTACGTAACTGACGATTAGGTGGAAATACACTTCACGAAGTGGCATTTAAAAAAAATTAGCAGATGAAAAATATCATGTCCTTTTTTATTACCTGTAAATTATGACCAATTCCAGGGACGTAAGCGACGGCTTCTTTACCATTTGTTAACCGAACCAATACACACTTTCGGTTTGCAGAGTTAGGCTTCTTGGGCTTTTTAATAAGGGTTTTTAAAATTACTCCTCTCATCATTGGTTTTCCATCTAAAGGTTTTCGTGGTGGTCGAAATTTCTTATGTGGTCCTTTCAAATGATCTTCAAACAACGTAGAATACTCCCTTGTGGTCATATTAAGAGGTTTCATAAAGGCACTAGATCAAATTTAAGCAATCAAAAAAATTTAATTTCAATTCAAGATTCATAAACGGATATTATAGGGAAGAATAGCGTAATATGCAACGAGAGCAAATATTATCTTCTTTCAAAGATCTGCTTTAACATAGGTATAATATTACCTCCTTTGATTTGTGGAACTCCAAGAGTTGAAGGTGATGGAATGCCAACTAGCGAATAGTCGAAGAAGCTTGTTGTCAGCTGCCATGTCCCGTTCAGTTCGGCGAAGCTGGATTTTACTTACGACTTGAGTTTTGCCATCCGCAGCGGTGGAGAAAGCCTGTTATGACAAGTTCCACAATTAGTATATTTCGATTGCATCTCAGGAAATGCATAATATATATAGGCACCAAAAGCCGGTAAAACTTACATGTCTATTTTCTGCAGGTATAATTATGCTTCTGCTAATAAGTTTCGTGAAAGCGCCTCCAAGCGTTCCAATCCCGCGAGACGGTGGAGTGACACCTAATTGAAGGGCATTCCTAACATTTCCCGTAATAAGCCGGTCATTAATCTGAAATTGGTTTAAAAAAAAAGTAATTGTAAACTCAACATACATAACTCATTGTAATGAAAGTAACATAACACAAAAATATGCTATTAATTAAACGACTCACCTGGTTGTTCAATGCCCAAATATGCGTAAGTCTTGACGGGGATGAGACACCGGTGGCAATTATATGCCTGTCTAAGATGGCACGAGCAACTCCACTCCACACTTTACGCATTTTGAAAATTGTTTGATAACTCTAAACTTATTTATTTCAGTCAATTAATTCAAAAATAAAGGAGACATTACGTGCACATGCATTCAAAAAACATTTCTGCGTGCACGACTACACTTGACACTGCGTAAAAATTACTTAACATTAATTGGGTATATCAATTCGAAAATGACAAATTGGTAGTTCACTGCGCTTGAATTTTCACAATTTTCTATAGAAGTCCCCAGTGCTCAGCTGTGATAACAGTTTGTGTTTGTTTGTACATGTGAATTCTGAATCTGAAGAAGCACCGACAACAGAGCTACTCTTTTGGGTTCCCAGACAGTCTTCTGCTTGGTCTTCCGAGAGAGATTCTTTGTGCTCCCAGAAGAGGGAATCCACCACGCCAGAACTGAAGCATTGAGCTAGCGTATGAAAATGAATGGATGAGAAAGCGTGTATGCAAAATGTTGGTTGCATTTAAATTTTCACTTGTACTGCGAAATGAGAGTTTAATCTTTCTTTATCAACTTCCATTCCAACAATCATCGTGTAATATCTTTAAAATCAAAATAATTATATAATCATGAAAGTATATTTAATGCTAGACAAATACCCGGGCGTAGGTCATTTCATTAAAAATATTTCTGAGAGACATGCCAATGCACAATGCATAACGCATATGAACACAAATGGAATGTGCCGAATATAATCGAACGATTCCAGTAGACACGAGATATGATAATATTATGCAAATTTAACAGTGACAGACTGTCATCCATAAACTGCGAATGATATACATACCAGTCACCACCACCACCAGTAGTGAAGTGGGAAAGCTTCACCCCTTCTCCGAGTATGACAAACAACCCTGTTCCGTCATTATTTTTCAACTTCTGTCGCCAGCCACTAGTGCAACTGTCTTGCCAAAATCACGAGTTAATTCACAGCAGGGATCAGATCAACAGGTTGCATTGCAATCCTTTCTTTTTGAAATGAAGATTCATAGACAAATGTTACGCAAGAAGAAGGGCTTGTTGGTAAAACTCCTCCCAAATAGTTTTCTGCCGTCATCAGGTGCATTCCAGTATGTGCATCATGTTTCGTGTGCAACTTCAGTAGAAAATGAATTTAGCAACATATCTTCTGAATTTCATATTATTTGTCGGAATGATATCAAAGTTTTTTTCTTCTTTGCTCAAGACAATCAACATCCAAACTTGGAGTTTTTTATTTGAATTCTAGAAAATCATGAGGATAGTTATGAACTGATGAAACAAGGTAGATAAAACTTTGAGCATTGAAAAAAGGCATGGATAAGTAATATGAATCATTTTATGATGAACATGCCATGCTTTTCACTGTAACCCCATTCAATATTACAGTGTGAGAACAATATGTCTAGAGGATGGTTTACGCCTCATCTCATTAGGCAGTAAAACTCTCAAAACCATGTCAAGTCGGATACCTACGGTTCCATTTCATCCCGCCCATCTATACGCTGATATCTGCCTTTCGGAAATAAATAATCAGAAAGCGCCCGTCCTTTATTGTACGCAATGAATACTTATATCTGCTATTTTTTATACAATCGTTATATAATTATGTTCGATGAGAAAACTTTAAAAAAATCATCTCGACAGCACAATAGAAAACAACAAGAAACGCAACAACGTTTACTCTCAACTTACGCCTGTTTCTTTATTTACAACAAGAGAGTAACTAATCATAATCATCATCATGATCATCATCAAGATGCACTTGAATAACGATCTGTGAACAAGGAAGGAAAAGTTGAACTGTTTAGTGCCAAAGATTCTCTCTGGAGAAAAAAAGTTATACACACATGCTGTGAGTTGTTAGCATTCCTAGACGGATGTGCATGAATATGCTTGCGGCGGCTGACCGTTTTTTTGGTCTGTGTTGTTATATGGGATCTCTTTGAATGTCGAGTGATCGAGGTGGTGGACGATGGAATCTACTTTTCAAATGGACAGGCACGAATGCATTCACTGACGATCAAGAACAAGAACATTCCTTGCTGTCAATTTCATCCAGCATGATGATGAAGAAGAACATGAAAAAACTACATCCGTCGAATTGTGTATGAGCTTGTTAATAGTTTGAAAACTGATGCACTTGGCCTTAGACTATGGGAGTGATTCCATTGCTATTGTTTGTTGGTAATACAGATCATGACGGCAAACACAAAAATACAATGATTTGAACCTCAAAGAAAGAATTATTCACTATAAGGAACAGTTACCAGCAGCGCACACGAGATGAGAAGCAAAATTATGGAAAAATCCATGCAGAGTACCTGCATTACATGAGTATTGCGCACAACGGTTTGTTGATAACATGATGAGATGTTGATGTTTTATGATAATGCTGATTGTTCTGTGAAAACTGGCGGTGGTGAGGAAACCGTGGAGAGCACGTCGTCAAAAAGGATCCCTGGAACCTAGACTTTGGTTTGCTTACTCAGCAATCATCAGTATATCGGGCAGTGTGTAAGGGCATGCATGAGAGGTCACGTACATAATGTGATCGGGTATACCTAATAAATTCATTGCCCATTCACAAATGTGACTTTGAGAATGCGACAAATAATGATAATTTTTTAATTGGACACTCGTAGTATTCAAGTTAGTTTCTCAAAAATAAACTTGTCAACATCACTATTAGCAAAATTATTATTTTTTGCCAAACAAAAATCTTAGCACTTGCCTTAATCTACAATTAGTTATGCATTATGTATCAATATTTGGCTTGGCACTGCTCACTGGGTCTTCATCTTCATTTGAAAGTGACTTTTAATATCAACGCGGTTTTACTCTGATTCGATGATTAATTAATACACTTTATACTCATCCAGCTAATGCTCTGATAAATCTGCATTCTACGTAGATCGCTATAATTTCTTTACGTTGCATGCACAATAGACAACTTTTTGAAACCTCAATAGACTTTAATGAATCTCGAATTTGAATCATGTATTATCTCTTTGTCCTACATAAATACAATACTGGAATCATGGATGGATATTGCATAGTCCGATGTTGGTTTTTACACAGGTATAATATGATGAGAAACATATACATAATATCCTGTCCAGTCTTGTCGTGCTTAAAAATCATGAGATGCTTACTTCAAAACGTGAAAGTAACCGAAATGCCTAATTAGGTACGAGAATATGCTCTAAATAACAGTGTATAGCATTTAATCAAAAGCAAAAACACACCGCCTGTGCTTGTCTACGCACAACAATCAGAACGAATATGATTGCGTTGAGTGATCATTGTTATTATGGGATTTTCGGCTAGACTACATAAACTCTTCTAACAATTTTTAGAATTATATTGATTGTGGATAAATGGTTGAGTAATTGCAGGGAGTGCAGGGAAAGCAAAACATCATCATGGAATCATGCATAAAAATTATGAGAAACTAGTGATGCTGACCTCAATATATTCCACGTGTAATTGATTATCTATGCATTCTCGCACTGCAAGCACGATCGTCTCCGCTAGCTAGACTGACTGACTCGATAAATCATATGCCCACATTGGGTGTGGAAATAGAAAACTATTTTATTTTGAAACTGGAAAAGTACATTATTAGGTATTTATTGTACAATGTACACTATCTCTGTTTTGTACGAAGAGTTCCTTACCGTGTTGAAGCAGTAAAGCTGAATTAAACGTTTGAACACTTTAAGATGGGATGTTTTCATGATACTATTAAAAAACGATGTGTATAGTGTTTAAGTTTTATCAACCAATTAGTGTTGTAATTGAGAAATTGGGCTTAGCTTAAAGTGTTATGAGAGACGACAAAGATTCAAGCTTAAATTAAGACTTTTAAGAGCCTCCCAAAACCATTAATATTCTGCTTGGTGTCAGACATTTCTCGTTTGCATGCCTCGTCTTTTTCAAATGTCACCTTTTTAAAGACAGGTACAAGGAATAGAGAACGTTAGTGGTCAATCCGCCTTTATGGCATTTGCAGTTTGTACAATCACTGAAATTTTAATGCATTGTTGCATGCGTGTGTTTATTAAGTGCCAGTGATAACTGGTACTTTCTGAGAATGATGGTGGGGGGTGGGTAAATGTCTGTCCGTCTGTCCGTCTGTGCGCATGATAACTCTCGAACGAAAGCGAATTTTTTAATTCTGATTTTTGCAATGGGTTTCTGATCACCTAAGCTTGGATAAGTTCGAAGATGGACACTAACGGCCACCGGAAACCGTTAGAAACCGTTATAACGGCCGAATTCTTTAATAGAAACATATGGCATGTGGGGGCTCATTCGAACGCATTTTTAATGCTTATTATTTTCCACATAAGGATTTTTCAAAATTGTTAACGGTTTGACCGTTATAACGGTTTGTCACAATTTTTAGTCGCCTGACCACACGCTAGTAGATATTTTGATTCTGATTTTTGCAATGCAACATTGATTATCTAAGCTCACATAGGTTTGATGATGGTGACTAACGGTCAATGGCAACCATTAAAAACCGTTATACCGACCAAATTTTGCTGAATGAACATAGGGCATGTGTGTACTCATTCAAAAGCTATTGATGAGTAGAACATTTTCTTATATTTAATTTTTATATAGGATACGCCCTCAGCCGGATACTGACAAATATGTTTAAAGAATCTCAAATATCGGCGTTTTATGTGTTCAAATATGATCATTTTAATTCCCGGCGAAGCCGCGGCTTCAAATTTTGATAAATTACTCACACTGGCACTTTTTTTATCAGTTTACCTGATTTATTTCATTTGCATTTGATTGATTCCAGGCTCCAGTATTACACAGAGAGATGCAGGAATCTAATATAATAATCCCAGGAAATTTCTATTTTCTTGAAAATTAAATTACACTCTTTATCACCATTCATACATAAGGCAAATCGTATTTTTGTTAAAAGACAAAAGTATGCAAATACATTGTAGTTCAGTCCTAGTTTACTAAATCAGTGGTAAAATTACGACAGACAAATTAAACGATTTGTTATTTATTCTGCTAATGCGTGTCTTATTGATGATCAGAATTTTTCGTCGCATTGTGATTGAGCACGTTGTTCCCACATCCGCAATCATAAGTCGTGTTATAATGCTTAATCACAAAACGATATAGTTATATTTTCCAGTCTTTTTTGTATCTCATAAAAAACCTGCTGGTTGCGTGTACTTTGTATACAAAAAGGAAGTGAATACGAGGGCGTGCTGGTACAGTATACAAGTACTACGGATCTTCTTCACCACCCCAACATGTTGCTTACTTGCTCAAGTAACACGTAAACCAAAGATGCATATAAGCGTAACTTTGACTGACTGAGGAGGCTTTGTAATTTTCATCCCTTCAACTTCATCCTCACGCGTTCCCACATCTATGCATGCTTGAAAGCACTCGGTTAGCCATCATTATCAACATAGACTTATGTCTTGGAAGATGTTACGTGTAGAGAGCTAGACCACATTCCTCCAGTTTTTATACTGGCATAATAATATAGACTGGTCCTTGTCGGCTATTATTCGTCCTTCTGCATTAGATATCTCTTGCTTGGTCATTGTCCAAGAAAGAACCAAAAAAGCTGATCTGTTGTGGTAACTACACTGTATCTTCTACATGAAGACGAGTCTGTGTATGTTTCTTGGATGTCTAGATTCTAGATGATTATATGTATTATGTACATGTATTTGGGGATGCTTTCTTATGCTGGAACTAAATGCGGATTTATCCTCAGTTTAAGTCAAAGTCTGCGTTGTATCATGAAGCAACAGATGAACCGAAAGACAGCGTAGCAGATGTACATTCATGGCAAGAAAGCATCTTATGATGTTAAATGTGCGGAGGGCTACAAAAAATGTACACATATTTACATTATTTCAAAACCGAGGAACCCACACAGACTTGTAATATGAATTTATGTAACATACATACATTGTAGTAGTTATGTGCTTACTTTTTCTAAAAACCATGCACACAGCAAACACACAGATCAAACCATCTATCTTTCCTATTGAACGTTGTTATTGTTGTTGTTGGAATAGGGGAAAGATAAAAACGACTGTCTAACTTGGGGATCTTTGTGTGCGAGCTAGAGCTTATATAACATTTACTACTTTTTATGATATGTAAAAGTCTCTGAAAAGACAAGTGCTGTAACATTATTATGTGTGTGCAAACCCTATCCATAATATTTTCTCTGTAGTTAAATGAGTATGTATATTTTGCCTTATGGAAGGCTGATATTTTTGACAGAGGTAATGCATAGGTATTTTAGAACACTTCGTCATCCCTTCATGGTGGGGTGGAATTGTGCCTCCCAGTATTTTGTACACAATGTCAGGCATTCTTGACACAATTATTAGTTATTAGATACAACCCTATTCAGCATCGTCATATCATAACGTTAGTTTTGTCTGCTTTCAAAGAATTGGAAATCTGGTTCAAAAACTCATCGTGAAATATTAGTGAAATCTCAGTGAAAAGATCTGCGCCAAAAAGTTTGTGTTTTAAAATAATTGCATTGAAACTAATATATCGATCGGTTATTTCCTTTCAGGGTTATTTGTTTAAATTGAACAAATGTGTCTTATTCTACGTATTCTTTGCGGTCAAATAATTTTAGTTAACTAACTGTAGTCGTAGTACTCGTATTATACAATCTGTAATATCTTACACATTAGTATGATTTTTAGTACTAAACCGCAAATTTGCATGATGTAGATGTGGTGCGGTGAATGTAGAGTAAAGTTAAAATGTGTACTGTAGTTGATTGTGTACTGGAGAGGGTTACAAACGAAGGGAGAGCAACAACTTTATGCCAGGAGCGGTTCTAGAAATAGCTTGATAGCAAAAACCGGATCTATTTTGCCAAACCACGACGAAAGGAAGAGCCATGCAACAACATGCAACTCTACGTTGCTGGCTGAAACGGAGAATGAAAACTGCATGGGATTATGGTGGATGTGCTCAAAGTCAAATCATAGCAATAACTAATATCTCTATGTAAAATATTTTGTACTACTGGTAAAAATCGTTGAAGGATTTATTTGACGCGAACGTCAGCGAGAAATCATAGTGCAAAAACCCGAATAAGGGTTTATTTATCCAGTAGTGGTTGTCGTACAACAATAATAAGATGATGCGATATTCCTAAGCGCCGTGCTGAGAGGCGGTAGATTGACGTTTATAAACTAACTTGGTTTTATAGAACGATGAAATCAAGCTTAATAAAGAATCTCCACAAAATGCTATGATAAAGAATGTCATTTAATCTGCATATAATAAGCATTGTGCAGTGTGTATCTCGTTGATCAGAGTGTTGTGTCAGTGTCATGTGGCATGTGGTATCATTTTATGTTGCCGCTGCCACCGTTTGTAATAACTACTTTGAAGCAATATACTTGCACGCTCGTAATGTAATACATACCGTCATCGTACGTATTAATACCCTTTTGTGATATTGTTTTGCGATTGCGTGACAGTCTCTACAGATGGACAATGTGCTTTCATTTTTATGTGTTTTCATGTTACTTGTATTCGTTGCTTTCTTGTGATTTTTAGCTCAAATTAATTTTTTCATTTGAATGAAATGGAATTTACTACAGAATATTCAGATGCAGGGTTGGCCATGCACTACAGAAAGGTAAAAATATTTTGTAATGTTATCGTTAGCTTTTAGGATAGAAACATGCCATAAGCTAGAACAAAAAAATACTTTTGAAATATTTTGCAGCTTTTAAATGTATGCTTTATGTGAGACGGATTCATAGTACCAGTAGTAGTTGTATAATATCATTATCATATCATCACCAACCGTCTTACCTCGTAAAACCACAGAAAGATGCTTCCATTCCACTCCAAAAAAAGAGTGACAGTGACAAGAATATTAATTTTCTTGAAATTCACCTGTACACCTTATTTGGCGACAGAATTTTAGTGCGTACTACTGACTGGACCATTTGTCTACGAACTTTAAAATTTCTCTATGGGCATAACGCATCATCATCGAATAAAAACGTTTATGATGAATCTCCCAGCTTCTGTGCGTAACTACGAAGCTTTTTAACCGCGTATTATATCGTCTTGACATTGGCATAATGTACTGCAAGTGTAATGGAGAATTATAAATTTTCCTTCTTCATGAGTGGCTAATCACTACACACTAATCTACCAAAGACGTATTATAGATGTTTTATTCTGGTATATTGACAGAAACTTGTAAAACAAAACTATGCATCGCAATTGATTAAATTTTGTGACTAATTGAGTTTTCTGATTTGCTAAAAAAAACTACGTGTCTTTTCGTGTTTTAACCATTATTAAAATGTTTGCATTATAATCGTGATATGAAAGATTCAACCATTTAAACAGACAAACACTGTATTTTAAAGATTGTGTCATATTTTTTTTCATTTTCAATATCAAATTTACATGCTGGTACAGAACGTGCGTCGCAATTCATGGTATACTTTCTCCGATGATGTACCTTGAAAGAAACACGATATGTACTTTTAAAAATCAATTGCTCAAATAAAGTTGATCACACAATATAAGTATGACAGTATTTTGGAGGTAAACTTTACCTACTATGGAACTTCCACATTCCCCATTCGTATTCGTACCTCCAAATTGTCCGTGTCCGTATCAAAATCCAATGTGGATTTCAAATCCACGAAATGTCAATAAGAAACAAAATTATGAGCTCACTTGGTTGTAAACCGCTCTGTGCTTCCATATCAGGCAAATATATGCCCATGGGCCATTGAAATCAAAGCAAATTATAAGTCTTCTTGTCCATATTGATGATAACCTCCAGGTATGTTAAGATTCATTATTTAATGACTTTGCAGAAATCGTGTCTGCAACATGAGTATCCCCATTTTTGGTAATCGTAAAAAATCTTGATTTCCGATCAATTTTTTGGGGTGTGCACACCTTTTGATAACCATACTTTAGGAATTCTTTTACCAACATTAAGCCATATTCGGATTCCTGCACTTTTTGCATAAACAAGAATCTTTATTTTGACTAAAGTCAGTACTTTCATTTCATAATCATGAAACCCTTCGGATAGCTTTAAAAATACTTCCTTCCTTACTACATGAAAGCAATGTTACTAGACTAGAGCTAATCTTCATTAGTAGATTGTCAGTTTGTCAGTCACGAAACATTATTAAATTGAAGCAAATTTGTTGGAAGCGATAACAAGAAAAGAAGAATTATTATTGTATCCAAACTGTTGGAGTCTTACAATAATTTGTCAGCCATAGATATCAATAAAACTAATAACAGTAAGATCAAAGCAGACACTGATCAAATTATTGCATCATACATACATACAACATGCATACTACGAAGCAGAAGCACACACAAAGTATAGAAGAAGGGGTTCAATAGTTTGCAATTAGTTTCAAAGATGTTCAACACTGACACGTGCAATTAGGGTGAAATCTTACATTTATATTTGTCTCTTTTCTTAATACGCTTATGTTAGTAAAAAAAAGTTTGAAACATTGCAAATATTTTTGATGAGCTATACCTAACTAACTGTAAGTTAAAAACATTATGGACTGAAATCTTACAGTGACTATAAAAATTTGTGGTGCGCGCGGTGGCTAAAGAAGCATAATGCTTTCGTTCAAACAAGCATTTTTTTATTAAATCTCCAAACTTTAAACTATAAAGTAAATGCATTGCATCTATTTACTCATCTACCCTCATATCCTCTCTGTCAAGGTTTTCAAATGCTCCAGTAGTAAAACTTCAAAGCTTCCCTTTCCTGTCTCTTGATGTATTAGTTTCTACGATTAAAAACTGAAACTCAACCGGAAGGTCTTGATTACTAATCGTTGGTTTCATATTTCCATATGCGTAAATCATTTAACAATAACACCGTCGTTGTCGGTAGGTACATCCAAACAGTTATTTCATTGTTGCAAATTTCTGAACGTTTTGTGCCATATATATGCTTACATAATTTAATCAAAGAAAATTTCTGAGCTGTGGCTGCGCTTTGTATGTTTAAGTATATAAATTCATTCATTAAATCAAGCGGTTAATAGTACTATAAAAAGTTTGATTTTTAAACATTTGAGTATTGAATTCAATTGTGTTCATGTTCTCCTCATAGAAAGTACTTCCGGCATTTGCTGTATTACATCGTACATCTCTTTCAAAATATCAGCAAGTAAGTGGATTATGAAATGTATAAAATTACATTCTCTCTCTTGACCATGAAATTTTAGCAATAAAACCTCATATACTTTAATCATTTGTTAGAATCTTCTTCATTCAAAAGCCCTTAAGAATTAAGAGAAATCCTCAAGTGTTCAAAAGCGCCATCATCATAATCATGAGTATTTGATGATGATCGTTCATTGTTGAATTTTCCCAAGCAATGTGGCTCAAAAGTAGGAGTTACATACATTTATTGCAAATGGAGGATTTACTTATAAGGTATCGTACGTAATATAAGCAGCGATACTTTCAACTTTGAACATCTTACGTATTACCGTCTTTTATTGTGCTCATTCATATTCCAAGTTCGGCATCGCATTGTCAGCACAGCACACTTACTTTTTAACTGTTAACATTGAAGAGGCCACACAGTTGCATCCAACTCCCAGCAACTAAAAATGGACATTTGAAACAACTCTTCCCTGCCACCAGCAGCACGTTTTCGAGCCTACTTATTAGAGACCTCAGGGAGAGAGACTGGGCCACCCGAGTGATTCTCGGTGGCTTCAAAAAAGTAAATTTGTATTTTAAATTTTCTCTACATATCACCCAGTCCATTATTCCGGTGTAATGGTCGTGTTTAATAGAGCCACATCCTACAATTACAATCCAAGGGGTTCTTTCTCATCGCTGCGTTTTTACAATATAAGTAATACAATGCACAGTGCACTTGAGCGTTTAAAAGCGTTCAACATAATGGTTACCTCAAAAAAGCATTTATAGCTACGCACAGCGTTTTTCAATAATGAAAATGAAATGCGCATGTTCATCATCCATATTACAAACGACATACATGGTTTTTAATATAGTAGTATAGAAAAACTATTGTTACTTATTCAAGAAAATCCACTTTTTCTGGAGGATTATTATGGTCTCGAGTATTAAATCGGGCAATAAAGTAGAAATGAGATTTTTTTGGCGTTATTTGATCCGCCTTAGATCAGAACTAATACTAAGCTGGAAACTCGATACAACGCTTTTGCTGTAGAAGCATGGAAGAGGACTTCTTAATTTTGAAATCCTTTCTAATGTTTCTGTTTCACCTCAAACTTGTATAACTTCAAACATTTTGTGGCGTAACTTGTGAACTACAAAGATGGAATAATAGAAATATTAATCATAAATATAAAGCTGGAAATTTACCATCATAAAGAGATTTTTTCCTGGATAGGTATGTTTATCTGAAAATTCTACTCCACCTCCTCCTACACATGGAATCATAATAATGCAAATATATCAACATTCATGCATTTCATTTTAGTGTAGTATGCAATACATTCATTCATGTATTGTATGAACAATGCGTATTCATTGCTAGTAATATGTATGGACACACGCACTTATAATCGACAAGATCACCAAAGAAGAAAGAGAGTTGCACGTACAATATTACAATCGAGTTTTATCATTATTAAGCTTTCACGAGTGTATATACTACTCGCTCTCTCTCTCTTTCTCTGTCGCACCATCCGGCACTCGAAAAAGAGCTGGGAGAACAGAGGTGGTCTCCATATCGTAAAGTTGGAGTAATAAGTAAGTAGTAGTAATGACGTTGTTAATAGCATCGTAATTTTCTTTCTTTAGAGCGCTCTCCCTATTCATCCAAGCCTTTATTGCCTGTTGCATAAGTAGACTTTGAAAGAAAGCCAGAAAATGCATCTCTATTACTTGACAGATTTCAGCATACTTATATCAACATCGAAAGATATAAGACATGCATAGGCATTATTTTAAAAGTTTTCTTAGATATATGTCTCGAATGTATTGGAATAACTTTCATACTTATTATGATGAGAGAATGAGATACTTCAGCTCGTCTACTATCCTCTTTTCATGATGATTGCTGATGCTGCAAACATTTATCAGGAGGAATAATCCTTTTATATTTGTTGTTTCATCTTTCAGTTTCCTCCACATCTTCTTAGGTAATAAGTTACATAATATACATATAATCATGATTCAGGAGGACGTTTACATACCTATTACTCCATGGCCATGCCTATTATTCTGCAAGCTATAAAAATCAAGCTGGATAATGTTTCTAAATTTCTTCCTCATATGCAAAGTCTCTTAAATCCTCCAAACCTAAAGGCTATAAATATATGTGCATTTTCAACAAAAGGATGTAACCCATTCGCTTTTCGTGTTATCTTTATTAATACGACTTTCCACTGTATTTTTCCGAAATTAACTTCAGTGTCGGTTCGTCTTGGTTTATATAAAATACTACGCCTGTAAGATACTATATATAGGCATAAGGATGGATGAACTGAAACCACTATCAACTACCATATAATTTAAATTCTTTTGAAATATCTTACTACGGTTTATCGCTTGCTTGGCCTTACAAAAAACTGTATTCTCATGCTTGTGTCATAATGCCACTGAATGGATTTGTCAGCACAGTCAGCAGCTTAAAGCGGCGCGGCAGTGCTATATCTAAAACTAATACCTTATCGACAAGTATAACGACACTGATTGTACGACTAGCTGATTGCTGAGGGGAGAAATAAGCGAATATTATTATCGCTTAAATACCAATTTCAACATTCAACAAGAATGAGGGAAAGTAATTGGCGAGGAATGTTTATGAGCATGGAAATGGGAAGGACCTCCCATGATATAAAAACACCATAATTTTTTGCGTATGGGACATGAAACTAGAACCATGCATGCAGTTGTAGCATGCGACGACTTTATAAAATGCTATTTGCTATTTCTATACTTACTTCACAAGTAAAAATTGCAATTTTTTAACATTCGAGCGGATATGCCGGAAAAAATGGGATTACACGTTTATAGACAAAATGCTGAAACTGAAAATGTATGAATTCCTTAAAAATGATATTAAAACTTTACTAATCGTTATTGAAAATGTTTCATTTTAGTATTGTAATGCTACAAAATATTTGGCTTTATTATTCATTTCTTAAATAGAGTATTAAATAATGTATTAACAGTCACTAATAAATAGGGCTGCGATGAAATGACATATGGTAAATGGTAAGGTATATTTAACTGCTAACATATTGTTAGAATATGTATACGTTTCAAAATTTTCTGAGTTTTTACAACAAACACTTCTTCTGTATATTGTCTACCTATGTTTAAAAACAAATTTTAAAATTAATTTAGTCGCTCGTTTTTTGTAGCTTTAAGACGAAGTATTTGTACATTCAAAAGAAATATTGCCGACATAAAAATTCGTACGTTAATTGCAATAATTAAAAAGTTTGCACCCCATTTGGTACAAAACAGATAAAAGTTAGTTTTTTATTCTCTTCCAAATTGCAAACCGCGAGATGGATGGTAAAGGCAATTATATAAAGTCTAATAGGTATAACACGTGCATGCAAAACTTTGTCTTATTTTATAACTCATGAAAATTAAAGATTTTGTCTTATTGCTACCACTTAAAGTTTTCTTTTAATCTCTATAAATTCGTTCAAAAAGCAAAATAATTGGAAAGCATCGGCGTGTACAAAATTTGCTGATTGAATCCGTATAGTTTTCTTTTGACCACCTGTTTTACTTTACTGATGTCCTAAATTACATATTGCATCTAAATTGTCATTAAAATTTTCATCAAGTCTACATAAATGTTTTTGCTGTTTCAATTTATTTTAACTTGCTATAATAGATATTTCATCAGTAAATATTGTTTCTCATCAAGATATATAGGATAGGACATTTTATCAACAGAATCTAGCTCAAAGAGCAAAGAGTAAATGAATTCTCCTAAAGTAAGCTTACCAACTTTAAGTATGCAATGATAATGACACCCTGTTATTACTTATTTTACCAGGAAAATTGGGTTGAGGGAGTATTTATTTATTGTTACCTATAAAAGTATGTAAAATCTGACACCAAGTTACGTTTTAGAGGAATGCAACTTTAATAGGAGAATAATATTGTGTGCAATTCCCTCTCCATTTTTATGTGTAGTAAGAAGGGTATAACAGATTGCTTGGTTCTACATGTTATTATGCATGTGCTTTTTACATAATGCTATAAAAAGACCCTAAAGTAGCTTCGATATTTTTCCGTTCCATACAAAATGAATACAAAACCACGAGACCAGATACCGTGACAAAATCATTCAATATTGGTTCAGTCGATAGATAGACTTTGAAACACGATTATCTGGGACTAAAAATATGTCTTATTAGGTACCTACGCTTTGTTAGATAAATGAAAGAATGTCGCGTTTCGCTTAAAGAGACCAAGAATAAAAATGTATTTTGACAGCTGTGGCGTGAAAAGAATTTATTTATCAGTTGCCTGCAGCCATCATCGTATCATCATCTTGGTGTGATTGCTTTTAAAAGTTTTTATGCATAGCTTCTGTTTGGGCTGTAATATAGAATGGAAGGTTTGTATTGGTATTTTAATGTTGTATTTAGCGATTTAGCCATCTTCACACTAGGTGTATTAAGATGCAAGATACCGTCATGTCATGAATAATAGTTATATAAAGGTTCGATATAGACTTGGTGTTGGTGTTATGGGTTATCTTTCGAAGGACCACCAGTGCAATCTGCTAAGTGAAAACTGTTGCTAGATGATGCACTGGACAAATCACAATTCAACGGTATGTGGTGAATAGTGATGTGATGCGGCTATTTATTTCAGCCAAATAAACCTAGTTAAAACTCAAATCGTTAGTTTTACTGGTTTATTACAAGAAAACAAGCAATTAAACAAATCTATAATAAATCAGCTCTAACTAATTACAATAACAATTAATTTTCAATCAAGACTGCAACTCTACAGAATGACTATTATTTTCTTGGTTGCTCCTCAACTTCTCGATTCACAATTCGCAATGCCTTCTCCTTTTCACTTTCTTCTTACTTTCTACTTACTGGAGAAAACTACAACGAATTATGGAAGGAAACGCGCTCAGACTGGATTACTGCTAACAAAAGAAAAAGTTTTAGAAGCTACGAGAACTACATACTACATGTACAAAAGCACACTCTTACACGCTAGACAGAAAGCACACTTTCATACATTCAAAAGCACCCAAATTCCACATGCCTCTCAGCCACACAATCCTTATCATGGGTAGGATATGCACAAAAAGAGTGTTTATCAAATGGCTCCTGGGAACAGTCAAACGTGTCAGAGTATATTGAATGCGCTTAATCATATGGACTTATTTTTTTAACTCATTTCAGGACAAGTGTAAGTAAATTTTAAAACATCTTCTTGAAGGTTTAAGTTAAATTGATGTCATCGAGCTAAAAAAAATTATAACTAATGAAACCAGGATGAGGATCAGATTTTCATTCCAATGGTGAAGCACTTGTCATTCTTCGGATCAATACTTTCGTTTGTCTCCTCATCTCCCTAGCAATCTTTTGTAATTACAGGTAAGTAAATTACATAAAAGCTTTCAGTAAAAACTTTTACATGGTTTTTTCACCATGTTGCTTTGGTTTCAGATGTCTTTGGTACGATCGTGTCACCGTCCATGTTCATTTGATGCTTTCACTAATGCTCCGTTTCATTTTGATGTTAATTATTGCCGAGCCATTTGTTCTCGATCGAGCTGACAACTACAGAAGAGAGGTAAGAATTTCTCACATGAATAGATTTCTCATCAAGTGCACACAAATTTACTTCTGGCTGTTTACAGGACATCGTTTGTGAATCCATCCTGGTTGTGTTTCTCTATTCAACCGCTGCATCTGTGGGTTGGATATTTGTTCAAGGTTTTTTTCTAAATGTTACACTTATGAGCGCCAGGAGTACTGTCAACAGTGGTTATCTATTTTGGCTCGACTGCATAATTCCATGGGG
>JAQIXX010001646.1:0-31488 GCA_034700605.1 Willowsia nigromaculata
CTGAGCAGAACTTGTGCAGCTACTACTCCAGTGTCCAGAGTCAATTCCGTACTTCTTGCTGTGATGGTGATGATGCCGAGATGAGTTCTCGTCGCTTCTCTTCTCAGCACCAGTGCAACTGCTGCTTCCTCGACTGCCATCCTCATCAGTTCCTCCTGGTGAGGCTACTGACGTGAAGCTCGTTTGTATTCCACACCTATAAAAACAACAACATCGGCAACATTAGAAAAGAATGTGGCAATTAGTCTGATTAGCTTGTAGAACGATAAATGCACCTGTTCCTCCGTAGCCAGAGGCTTTACACTTTATAGTATCATATCATTATGCACAACTTGTTTTATGATTTCTTACTCTTTGTTTGGCATAGAGCCACAAATCGTGTTCCTCCTCTTGTTTCTTCGGATTTTCTTCGTGTGCACAACCAGAGAGCGCCTGTTTGCTTTCATCCTATCAAAAACAGCACCGGTCACATTCACTCGCACCACTTGACTTGGAAATGGGGAGGCTAAAGCACGATTCAACTGTTCCGCTGACTGCTTCTTCCGATCCATTGTTGCTATCTTTTCGTCAAGATAATCATCCAGCTTCCAGTCCCGAAGGGCAGCAAAACTTGCCGGCTAAAAAAAGAAAAAAAATAAAAATAAATTACTCAAATGATTACCAATTTTGTCATTCGTTTTTCTTTCATGGAGAATGATAACGATGAAGACTTTATGGTCCTATGGTTCAGGGCACGGAACATTTACAGTCGTTTACCATTACATGACATTTTAATAACAACCCAACTTTAAAAACCCTATTTCCAAGATAGCGCATTCTTTGTGTGAGACCCTACTACTTACTTTATCTCATTTGCGTAATCCCCTCCAAGAATACAATATTCTACTAATAAGTTTCCTCGAAATGGTTCTAACGCCTAATTCAAATGCATTGGTAATAATATGGCATAGTAGTAACATTGCCCATACTATATTTCTGTCTCCATGTTAGTTCATCTGTGCGAGCATTCATCTATCTTTATTTCTCTTCTTTTATCATCATCACCGAAAAATTAAAACCCCACACCCCACCCTACATAAGTTCCTCAAGCAGCACCACCAAAACGTCATCATCATCTTCATGGCTAAGGTAATAATAAACTTTTAACAAACTGACGCTCCCCAAGGAAACATTAAGATGGAGGAGAGGAAAAAACCGCAAAACGGTATAAGGAGAATAAAAAACCTATATAGTTCATATGATGTAAAAATGGAGTGGAGGAAAGATGATCAGCATCCCTCATAAAAACGGCTGCGTTATCTGTAAGCAAACCGTATTGGTTTCTACATTAGCTCCAGTTGAAGCTTTTGGCTAAGCAAAATAATAAAAGAGATTCTTTTTATCTTTTTTTCAGAACAGTTTTCTCCTTTTTTTCGTTGACTTCATTTTCGAGTTCATAAACAGTACATCTTTCCGCCTTCTTTATGAAATGGTTTACTCTTTTTCTTACCGTCTGCTCACCTCATCTATCTTTTTAAGTGACTTATGTTTAGAATGGAGATATGGTGGTGAAGAGGGAGACTCGCACAGACATGCAGAGAAATAAATGACAAGAGCCAAAAATAGTTGTTGGCTTACCCTTCGACTATCCACCGAGATTTGACGTTCCAGAGAGCGTCTCGATGAGAGGATGGGAGAGCGAGGAGGGAAGATGGGGTGATGGTTTCCAGCATTCTCGTACAACTGGATAAGAAACCGGGGTCGACTCTGTTTTGCCAAAAGATTGGTTGTCGTTTTCACAAGGAGCTCCTCCGGGTCACAGTCCCCATGAAGACGGTGATGATAGGGAAGACAATGTTTGGAAATGTCATCGAGTGTTCCCTCAGCTATAAAAAAAAAGAATAGAAAAAAAATTATAACTTTTAATTGCTGCGATGTTTGAATCTGAAATCGTTTTTGAAAATAAAGATGTTAGTTTAATTTATTGTTCTCAGATTTCAATCTAAACCAGTTTAGTTGATTCTTATTTGCACATGTTATTATCCCTTTTGATCTAAAATGACGAATTTTATGACGGCGACACACACATCGAGTTGCTAACAGAACTAGTTTCCATGCAATTTTTTACGGTTAAAAGCAACAACACAACCTACACCAATCATTCTGCCAAATTTGCCCTTATGCGTTGTTCGCTTTTTTTAAACAGCCTTGTTACTTTATTTAATAGCATTATCTCTCAACAATATCTACCCATTAGCATTTTACTCTAGAGTGAGATGATGACGATGATGACAGTGTTCAACAATAAAAAAAGTTATTATGTATGTTAGCCTTGTCAATTGTTATTACTGCTTTTATAGGCTCAGCTCACCGCTTGAAATGACAGCTCACAATTATGCATATGAGTGTGTAACGACAATGTCAATTTGTAGCTGTCTGCAAAGTATTTTAAGTTGTGCAATTTTTATGGCCATGTGCGTTTAATGCTTTTATCTTCTTTCCTTGCTTGGTCAAATAGAAAGGTTCTCGTACAAATTGAAACTTGACAAATTTCCTCTTTCCTTTCCATTCTTTTCATGACTACAGCATACATCACACAGGGATCGTTCTGAATCATGCCATCAAAACAATCAACTTCCTTCTTAGCCAACCAACAATGTAAAAGTTGAAAAAAAAATGAAAAAGGTCATCCTCATGAGCAGAGATTCCATCGAGGTAAATATTATTCTCAGTACCAGTATTTTAGGTACTCTTATTTTTCAAGAATTGAAAAAGGGTGCTATTTACTCAGAAAAATGTAGGTACTACGGGACGGGACTCTAAAAGCTACGAGTTCTCTGCAATGATTCTCCGTGTCCGGGGCAATAAATCATCTATTGAAAAATAACCACTTTACTACTTAAGCTTAACACTTTTGCGCTCGTAAGTTGACTTTATGACTTTTCCTTTCCTGTCGTTATTTCTTCAGGTTCTCTGCTTGAATCCATGCTCAATTACGTAATCCTTTCTATTATGGAAAATTATAATAATAAAACGACCCATTCTTTTCAATACACCCCAACTTTATCCCAAGAGGTGTAATCTTTCTCAAAGATGATGAATCAGTTTTTTTACAGCGAAAAAAAAGTTGTTGTTAGTTGTTACCATAGGGCACCTACATTAATATGCTTTTTAACATGAAACGCATGAAAGCATTTTTTATCATTTTCATTCCTGTGTTTTCTTCAATTTATCTAATATTTAATGCGGTTTATTATAATAAAACATATCGCTTTATATGCTTCGTGGTGGTCCCTTTCTTGCTGCATTCTCAACTGCATTTTGAGCTGAAGACGACGACATTCTTTAGAGTTAGATGTTGTTCTTCTGGCCATCCGCACTATTTGCTTGATATAAAGCGAACACTTGCTGTTTCTGTTATGCAACAGAACTCATCGTCGTCATCAGAATGATAATCATGATCATTATACGGAGGCAATGAACAATGCAAGTCTATATCAATCTCTAGATATAAAATGAAAAGACTGTGTTTCATTCAGCTTTCCACTTTAAGTACAAAACATTTAATCAACTCACCACCAAATCCTGAATGAATAGCTGCTTTTTGCAGTTGAGAAAAGCATCTTTTTAAAACTGGGAATTGCTTTCATGATAAATAAGAAAAGAATAAATCCTTGTTCATGATCACCATGATTACGATTATGATCAGTTTTTTTTTGCATGTCATGCCATGCCAGAGAGTAATTTTGTTTCTTGTACAATTTATATGCAAAAATTCTACAGTCGCCTTGACGATAAACAAGGGAAAGAGTTTTATGCTGGTTTTTGTTTCATTATTACAAGTCTGATGCCTGATTGTTGCGATGTGTTTTTTTTGTCTCAGTTCTGATTGTAATAATGATCAAGAGATGAACTCTCCTGATCACGGTGAGTAGAAGAGAGTGAGCATGATCATCCGATGCTCGAATAATAAAAAAGACAGTTTATGATGCCCTCTCTGCCTTTTTTTACGATAATGCTCACAAATAAGGACCGCTATTCTAAATAAATAAATTGGCAGTAATGTTGCCAGTGAACCACCATCTTTTCATGCCCATTTAAACCTGCAGTGCAAAGAGTAATAATGCACATTAGAGAGAGTCGAGAAAATCATAGGTTTAAGGTGTATTGAATTGCTATAATGGTAATAATAATATAATCAAAAGAATGATAAGGATATAATGGTAGGTACGAGAATGATCTCCCCGTCGTAATAATGTGTACAAATAAGCTTCAAAGGAATTCATATTGATCGTCTATCCTCCCAATCATTTTTTTCACTCTCAAATTCACAAGAAGAGTAGAGGGCCTCAATTGAATTGAACAGAGTAATCGCCTTGTTCAAATTATCATCATCAGCAGTCAATTTATTATGCTTACATGAGCGTTATTATAATGATAATGATGATCATTACAATTACTACTACTACGACATGCTATAATGCGAGTATGTAATGTAATTTGTAACATTCATCGTCATTATCACTGTGGCTTGTGTTAATAATATCTTTACAACAGTATGTTCGTTTCATTATGCTGGTGAGACAATTTATTTCCTAAAATAGTCATGTACTTCTCTTTCGACGACATTGTCATGATGAGGTGGATGGAGATTACAATTAAGGCGCAGGATTAACTACGCAATGCTTGGTATATTGATATCCAATAGTTTAGTATATGGATGTCCACTTTAATTTATCATTATTTTCAGAAGCATGACTTTTTAAGTAGTCGAACCGTTCGTTGTTAGATTCCGAATCTCATGCGATGCATGTCTTATAGAGACATTTGCATCGAACTGTGTAGCAAAGTAAATTTATGTTATTAAAAACCGCTTATTATTACGATATATTTATCGTCATCTCCACCCGGTTGTGATATGGCCAGTGGCTATTTCTTCATTCTGACCAGAATATTGCTGACTAGCACCACAACGCCACCAACATTAACAGGAAACATTTTATAAGAGAGCATCGTGCATACTTGGCACAGCAGGTAATCATCATAAGCCACCACAGCAGAACAAAAGCCGATACCATGACCATGAAGGCATGTATGATTCTCGGAGGAGTCGAGTTAAATACCAGTTGCCTAAGTCACTGTGAGACTGTGACTGTAGATAAGAGATGATGAAACTAAAAATGTGCCCAGTCTTTTAGTTAAAAACGAAGACTAAAACATGCAAAGTAATAAAAATAGAGAATGTTTTTACGGTGGTGAGTTGGTTTGCCCAACTAGAAGAAATATAAGATGTGCATTTTAAATGCTTTCTTGGGTTTGTTTGAACCACGCTGTATATGCCATTAGCATACTTGCTGGCCCCACCACTTAAAATTCCTCCACTTGACTGGTTTCTTACTTGCCATGATAAAGTCTCCCATACTCACCGCCACCGCCACCTCCATTTTAAGTGCAGCATGAGAGTTAGTTATTTTAAAACTGTAAAACATAAAATTGAGGAGGAAGGAGAGGAAAGAGTTGTGTGGAACGGAAAAGAGAGAGAGAGGAAGAATGAGCCAAGGGGTATAAACAGTTTTCTGTGGAATGCGAGTTATGTACCGTGGGCACCAATGCATGATGACGTACCGGTATGGTGGTGCTGGTGCAGTGATGTGAAAATCATGCATTTCAAAAGGTAAAAATAAAATAATTATAAACATTTCATTAGCAGCTCCAGAAAATAAACTGAGCCGAGAAACGATTTTTTATCCAGCTTCCTCTCCGCGTAAATAGCTTTTAGGTAAGAAGGAACGAAGGTTTATGAGCAAATATACATGTGCGTACTAAACTATGCATTATGTGAGCAAAAAATGGTAATATTTTTTCAAATCCGTCTAGTTATCTGTCAAGACGATGAGAAAAATAATAAGAACTGGTAGCATTTTCTTGCAAGTTCAATGTCGACCAAAACTGTGGGATTCTCTATACTCGAGTCACTTTCTTGACATCATCGCAGATAGATGATGATGATGATGACGAGTTGGTGTGAAATAAGTATCAAAAGAGGAGATTTTGTGTGTTTCTGTGTGGTATTCTGTGTATCTCATTATGATATTGTGGGGGAGTGAGCAACTTCCAGGAAAAATGGTCAGACCAGTCTCCATCACTTTCTTTCGTTTTGAGGAATACAAAATTCAAAGAAGATCTTACAATTCTGAGTCAATCCGTCGCCTTCAATGTCTGCGTATTAAAGCCTTTTGGCATTCTATCTCCACTGTTTAACGTGCTATTACAAGGCATAAAATGTGGAGAAAAAAGATGCGGACGAGAAAATGGTGACGACGATGACAAGAGCTTCTTGTTCAAATAAAGAAACAAATGAGCACACAGGAAATCCATTTTATAAAGATTTCCACACACACACACACCGAGCTATTTTTTCACTTTTTCAATTGGTGTCATGGTGATTGTAATGCACGCATAGGAAATTTACGCATGTAGACAATGACAAGAAGAAAAAGTCAAGCAGAAATACATACAGGTAATTTTTACAAGTAACGTTTTTATGTCCGTGTAAAATGGCTGCATGGCAGAGATGAAGAAGAAAAACCAACAATAAACCGAGACATGAAAATGAGGAGTATGAAATAAGAGGCCCTCAAGGCATACAGATATTTTTTCCTTCTCTGCCTTTGTATTTACATTGTTGCCTGGAGGCTGGATTCCAAGGCCTGGTCTAGTGATGATGATGAAGCTGAGAGGAAGGATAATATCTTTTTGTTCAACGTCTCTGTAAAAAAAGGATCATTGTGTGCATTGTTAAAATTGTACAGGGAAAATGAATTTATGTACATCACGACGACGACGACGACGCTGAGATGACGATGACGATGACTATGAGGAATGCCATGTAAACTATAAGAGCAGCAATGTTACAAGCAGAAAAACAACAATGTTATCTTTCCTTGTGCAAAGAAACAATCCTCCGAATATCTTCTTTTGACGACTTTAACTCTTTATTCTGGAGAAACAAGTAGAAGCAAGAAAAACAATAACAATTATAATAGGGGAAACGAATCAATACGAGGGAAGAAGAAAGAAAGTCATTAGGAAGCTAGAAGTCAAAGGATATTTGACTGATTCTGTAACAGAAATAGAAATAGAGAAACAAAGATGCTCACTTGTCATGTCAAGTTTATTTTTCTTTCAGAATGAGAACGACTTTTTTTTACTGTAAAAAATACAACAAAAATCTTAACAACTCATTTCACTTTTTTTGTTTCATGCTATCTCATTCAATCATTCGTCTTATTGAAGATGTTGCAGGGAGAATGCGAACTACGGAAATTATAAGTTTTTGAAGCATGATTTTCAAATTTGTTCTCGTTTCTTTGTTCAGCGTGTTCAAATTAGGGATGAGATGATGCGAATTGGCGGTTACAGTAGCATTATGATCTTATCCATTTTTTGCTAGCATTCATAACGCAGCTACTTATATTCCTTGTTGGGAATTGTAATGGCAGCGTTTGCACAGCTCATGGTGGAATACAGGATACTAATGGCGTCATCATCACTCAGTCAGTCAGTCAGATAGGTACATATTTTTCAACTTGAGTGTTGTTACAGCATTTGCTGTAGAATTACATGGTACATAAATCGCGAAATCCTGTAACTGTGACACCATCACCACCACGGCGTCGCCGCCACTTCATTTTCTTTCTTGTCTCTCTTTCAACTTTAAAAGCAAACTTTTTTTCTTCCTTTTGAATCAATGCAATGCACACACATATATTATGCTCCGTGTCGAATTCGTATTTTTACGAGTGTTGGCTGCTGCTGAGAATTGAAATTGCGATAATGTTGGCGTTCATCTCTCTACTCTTGTTCAAGAGTCTACGTTCGACTCACTCAGCTCTCTGTTCAACTCAGACAAACAACAAAATGCCAAAGGAATAATGAAATCTTGCTGGTGACAAATCGCATGCAGGCCAAGACGAACAGAAAGAGACGTTTTGAAAGAAAGCAAAGACTTTTAAAAAATGGTGATCTGTCACTGTTGAACGCGATGTGAATGATGAGGACGAAGGGATTATTGCTTATCTCATATTAATATGTAGTTTATGCACAACGATACCTTGCCTTTCGTTATCAAATTTTTTCACGGTTACTTAGCATAAAAATGAGATTGAGAACACATTCATCTTTTTTCTTAAACTATTATGCATACTATTCAACTACTTCCTTTTAGGTCAGTTCAAGGGGAGAAATGTGAGGTGATGGGTGCTGCATTGCTACTTTTGATTTGATAATAACAAGTTGCAATATTAGACAGACTATTTTAAATAATGCTATGATGATGATAATGATCACATCACATCATTTATATTTGAAGGTGTGGTGAACGTGAACATTGAACAGTCACCGTTGTTCTTGCAGATGAACACGAACAATCTGCCGATGTTCAAAGTGTCATGCCGGCGTGGCAATTCCTTATCGGCAAGAACTTCATCATTGAATGGTCGCATGCATGGCATTATTCTTTCATCACTGAAACCGCCAGCGATACGAAAATAGAAGTAATGATAACGCTCAATAATAATAACTGCCAAATATGTAATCTCTACTGTATTTTCTCACACTTTCTATGTGCGACTCCTTTCCTCGCCTCCCCAAAAAAAATAAAAACATAACACGCTGTAGAATTTAATGGATGCTGATGTTGTTGAGTGCGTCGAGTGAATGATTGTAGTCGATGATGATGTTATTAAGGAAAATGTTAAGATGGCCATTGTTGAATTATTAGATTACATATTAGGAAAAGTGGCTTGGGTCTTGAGCCAGCGAGAGTGTAAAAGCAGGCATGATCATCATGAAAGGCAAGAAATTAGTATATATTTTTCACTCAAGTCCATTAAAAACTGTTATAAAAAACATTATTAGTTATTTTTCAATGGGAAGAAACTGAAGGCGAGAAGAAAGGATGTGTTTTTTTGTTGGGTGCTATTTAAGTGGTGAAGAAAAATATACGACCAGAACACCATATTTTTAAACGGACGGATCTATGCATACTAATTTTATATTTTTTTCAAGGCTGCTAAACTTCAAAATGAAGAGTGGCTACACCCTTTCCATTTTTATTTCCAGGCAGTCAACTGGAAGGAAGGAACAAGGAGGTTTGGAATGCGGCCATTTAAAAAAAATTCTCGGATACTTACGAAGAATGATATGTATTTTCAGAGAAGAAAACAAGACAACATTGAAGACGCTCAAGTTGGAAAAAAAGAGGGTGAAAATTTTTGGAGGGTTTGCGGAGGGAGGATGAAAAACCATTCAAGTTGCCTTGACGGCATTTCAGTTTTATAGCTTTGAAAATTGCTTCGTGCATGACATTGTGATATGCAGTCAGTGTGAAGTGCGCATGATGGAAGATAATGGATTGAGTGAAGTGACCGAATGGACCTAGCAGTTGAGAGTGAAGTGACCAAAAAAACTCCCACAACCAAGAGGAAATAAAGTAGTAAAAGTGATAATGATACAGTTGCCTTTTATTCTCCAATGATTGTAATTACGATGAGGCGGTAATAATGACAGCCGGCGTCAATACGACTAAAAGGAAAATCACATAGTTTCCTTGCAACGACAATTAACGTAACTGCAGAAAAAAAACCTTCATCTTTTAATGGTACACACGAGTTTGATATGATTGCGTCTTCAGTCGCAGAAAAGAAGAAAAAATAAAACGTTTACTTTTTAAAGAGTAGCTATTTTGCAATTTTGTTCAGTTTGTAGATGACTTTTCATAAGATTTTTGCATGGCTAAGGCAATTTTACAACATGATGATAATAATGACGACGACGAGACGTGAGCATTGAAGCGTATATTAAATATCATCAAGTTTACGCTGCTTCCAACTTATCATTTCATTCTTTAAACTAGGCAAGCAAACCATCAACTCTTTTTTTTCACATTTCATTCCAACTCGTCGTCATAGTCGTGTAATCAGAATCAACCCACTCACGCACAACGAATTTGATAATGATGATGACCAGATAGAGAGTAGGTGGCGGCGGTGTTGGTGGACCAACGGATGTGGCCGTTTAAACTAAAAATGGTAAAAACTTGCGTATTTACATCCACTCTTTCTCGTCAGCACATCATTCTTCCTCCTTTGCGTACAGATTCAAAAGGCCGACGCACACACACAGAATATTTTTTTTGTCATGTCATCCTTATACTCTTGTAATCATCATGTTTATCATCTTCAGCCAAGTATTAGCGTTACAAAGCCAGGGGAACCACCACCAGCAACACGCACTTTTATTACATCAAATAATTCTTCACGTGTGTAGGCTGATTAACATTTAAATCCTTGTCTTCCTCTCTAACCTCATAAATTCTGATCATGTTGATGATATGAAATCTGGTCACAATCGCTGCATCTCACACAACTCTAATCCCACCAACTCCATCATTTGTACTTGCGCGTTGTCGTAATCGTAACCGTTTTTACTGTATTACGCAATCTACATACATTTTTTGTTCAATTTTTCTCCTTCCTTCTTAAGTTTTCACCCTCTTCTCCACAACTACGTTCCCCACCACCACATGAGACTTTTTTGGTTAAATGCATGATAACATTGATAGGGAATATTATTGAGAACTTTTTTGGATGATACATTTTCTTCGGTAAGAATGAAACGAGGAAAAAAAGTGGGCAGAGATGGAGGGTGGAGGATAATGCATAACAGAGAATAAATCTGGAAGAGGAGCACACGACGCACACACATGCAACTTTTCTGAATTTCTCCCATTTCTCTCTACCCCTCCACATTTCCACCGTATGTCTTCTCTTTTGTCTGCCTGATTTTTGTCGTCGTGTGTAAATTAAGTAAGTAATTTTCAAATGAGAGAACTCTCTTTTCTCTTTCCTTAAAGCCTTAAAAGAAGAAGAGCAGATGAAGCAGATGCTCACTTGTTTGAATGGAAAAGGCGAAGGACCTTCACTCGCCAAAGAGCAGTTTTGGAGTTTCTCTTGTTGGTGGAGAATGAGAAGTTTTTGAAGATTATGTCCCTACTCCCTACATACACATTGCCATTATGATATGCCTGGGTCGGTGAATTATTGTGATTGTCACATGTCACAGGCAAACGGCACGAGCCACTAAGGCTAAAAATGAAATGTGAATTTCAGCTGTTGTTTCAGCCTGATATTTATGATAAGCATGACTGTATAAACTGGAGTGTAAAGGAAAGAAGGAGGAGAAGGATGGAAGAGATCTGATTTCAATTTTTTTTCTGTCCATTCATCCATGCAGCTATCCGGTAGAGCGTTTTTTTCTTTGGCTTCTCGACACAAAAATTTGACTGGTTTTTTGTCAAACTTAGCATTTATTATAGTTGGGAGTTTCCTTTGAAAAAAAGGAATGTCAAGAGCAGAGATGATAAAAAAACATAATACATTAGTAGTGGACTTGGACTGGATAATTTTGTGTGACAACACAGGATTCAAAGATACATAATATGCGTAAAGTAAAGCTTATATGGATGCCCACTTGTGAGTACAGATAATGAAAAAAAAAGTTGCTCTAGAAGTTTGTGAAAAGGCGTAAGTGCCATCATATCCGTGTGCGACATGCGAGTAGGAAAGAATGGAATGTTGTTTGAGCACTGCACTTCCAATATACCAAACAAGTCATGCTTCCGTTTTTTCCAGGGGACAAAAAAACAGGCAATTTTGATCAGAGAAACCCATTCTTCGCCTTCTCTCGCGTCAGCACACTTGACAATTGACAAGTCGGTGAAAACCAGCGGCCAGATGGGCAAATAGAGAGCGGAATAGTAGCCATCATCATTGTCATCATGGCTCATGGGTGCTTCAGAAGATAGATATTTAATGTACAAGCATTCATGTTTATTTAACAAAACACCAGCATGAACATCTCATCTTCTCTGGCTTCTTCATTGAAACATTTTTCCCTGTGTGAGTGCGTGCTGCTCATCCTACACTACATTTGAAATGAGAGTCGGCATTTTTATGGATTTTGTTGCTTTACTTTTGAAAATAAGTGTTGTCTATCATGTTTCACGATTCATGTTGGTTGATGTGAGCATGACATGAGTCATGTAAATTAAATGCACTGTAAAGATGGCGATCAGCATGATGACAGATCAACTTAAGAAAAATAATATTGGTTTTTGTCACATCAACTCATAATGCTTAACGTACACGCAATTGGGTTTTTGTATCTAACCGAATTCCAGGCAGGTAGGATTCCAAAAAAAAACCTTCATTACAGTTCTTGATTTTTATATTAATTTTGAGACTTTTTTTCATTGACCAATGTCAGGTTCAATTCAACTGACTGATTGTTTCCTTCTCCATTCCTCTCTTTCTGATAGTTATTGTCTGAAACCATTCATAAAGGTTACGATTTGATTTAGTGTGGCGAAGCATGAAACCTTTCAATATGAATTTTTCATCAATAAAACGGTACACTGTGTCTATAAAAATCAATTCAATAAACACTTGGTCTCCCTTATTAAGTTATTTACATATTTCGTCTAAAGTTGTTAAATGATTCGATTCTTTAAAAAAAATGAGTGTCAGCTTTATTAACAATTATGTAAATTGATCCCCTCCTTTCATTCTAGAAACTGTTAGATGTTGATTTTATGCGCACGTCCGTTATTTGTCTAGGGTGTTTAGTGCGTGCGGAGACGCAGTTTTGGTGGTAGTGGTGGAGGTATTAGGGAAATATATTATTACTTAACCCCTTTTCATTTAAAGCGTAATACAGATACACTCGCGTCATTCAATTTTTCCAGCTTTTATTTTCTAATCTTTTGTTTTTCTTCATGGTTTGCTCGAAATCAAATCATAAAAAATCTACCATGAAGCAAATAAATATGCGTTTTTTGTTTTCCTGCTATGTTCTTTAAAAGAAGGAGATATCTGGCCGATTATTACCCCCAAACGAGTGAGAGAGACGGGATGTGGACTAAAAAAGGAATGGAGGAATAACATTATTATTGTGAGAAACTAGGGGAACATGAATAGATAGAGGGGACCTTTTTTGTCTGAGGATCATGCTGTGTGCGAAGTGAGGTTTATGAAATGATTTTTATTTCCTTCACTTTTTTTGCTTTGTTTCTATTTTTCCTATTGAAACGCACAGTCTGCCTGATTTTGAGTGACTGATCTGGATCTACTGATTTGATTTATTGTTCAAAGCTTTATGCAACTTTTAAAAAGTCATTTCACCGTGACCAGGACTACGACTGACTTCTTTAATGCTTTATTTGCTGATGCAAGTTTTTCTCTAGTGTTTTTTTTCTGTGGTGTTGTTGACGAAGCATATTTCTATTTTATCCGTGAAAATACTTCGGGAAAATGTCAAGAGCTTTGCGTTCAATTTGAGTGCGTTGTGTGCGGTATGCTTTTTTTGCAGCAGTCACCGCGCCGCCATCACCACCGCACATTAAAACCAGGTTTGACGCTACTACTTGCCATCATAAAACATTGCATTATTTTCAGGATGCACATGTTACTGTTGTACATTCTACATATAACTATCAAAATAGGCAGTCATTCCAACCGGCATTGCCGTTTTTTGCGTTTTGGCCCATCTCTATTTTACGAGCGAGTCATGAGTTGGGAACAAAGAAAAACGGAAAATAGTAAGCTTATTCATAAACATGAGCCTTCTTAATCATAATTATTGAGCCGCCGGCTTGTCGGCTGCTATTTCGGTGTAAGTTATAAACTGATCTACAAAGTGGCATTCGCATTGCAATGACAAAACAAAACTGAATATTTTAGCTGACTGGAATCTGTGCCAGATTATGACAGAACGAGAGCCACAGTCCTGACGATATATTTATACCATTCGTTTCTCTAAGAATTATATTCACCTATTTAATCCCAAATGAGAACGATAATCGTCAAGTGCAATGGGTACAGCATTTTTTGATGATGATCCTGCCACGTCATGAAACGCTATAGAAAGGGAAAAAATATGATGACGAAGTAGAAAAATGGAAGGAGAGGGAGATAGCAAATGAAGTAAAAGTAAAATATGTGGGTAGCTGATATTAAAGGAGATTGTGTAATGGGATTATGATGAGGAGATTTGTATGCATCAAGAGAGCACGTATGTAGAAAAATGATCAAGTAAAGTATGTACAGTCAAAATACAACAAACTTTATTGGACTCATACATTTTAAGAGGGGCTACTGTCTACATGTTTTAGAAAAAATTCTCCAGTAATGTATCGACATTGGTTCCCTGGAGTAGTAGGAACACTTACACACAAATGCAACACTGGAAGTGGCCTTGTGAAGAAATGCGTAAAAGATGATACTTTTTTGTCATGATATCCAACATTTTATGCTTCAATTTTTGACTGTATTCGTTCTCATCTCATTTTTCCATGCTACCGAATCAAGTAATATTATTATGATTATTATGAATTATTAAGTTATTATAGCTGTTTTGTTGTCATGTAGTCTAGCAAGAGGTTACGATGTTATGCTGTAGAAATACAACAATAAATAGGGGAGATTGATGGTAATGTTTTCTCTAGAAGAAATCCCCGTAAACGTACAAGCAGTCCTGTTAGTGGTGCACATCTACATTTATTGCTTTTCCGTTTGGGTTTGATATTGACAACCCATCTCTCATTTTTGTTATTTTTGCCGATTGTGAACACATGTACACACATACATGCAAGATTGATGCATGAATGAACGGTTTTTATTTTCGTTGAACAACAATGACTCACTTTGTTTGTCTTATTTTCCTCAATGGTAATCCTGCTAGCCATACACTTCATTATTGCAACATGATCATTGCCATTTCCCAACTTTCCCAAGTAAAGGGTTACTTGTTTCTAACAATGAAAGCTATTGTTTTGGCCAAGACCATTTGAATGAGAATGAACGTAGTCTTATGATCCCTTGTAAAACAACCCAACTGAAAACTCAACCATGCTAATGGTTTGGCCAGGCTGAATTTCATACTAAAAATGTTCTTCCGGTTTCAGGGCAAGCACGAAATCTTTTTAACCCTTTCATTTAAATTATTACCAAGGTGCTCTCTGGTGTACAATAATATATTATGCTAGAGCTAGATTGTCTGTCGTGTACCCCATTCATGTGCATTAATATTAATAATTCGACCGATGGATAGATGGAAAGATAGATGAGAGAAGTCGGTATGTACGCAACACACGTTCATGAATTCTCCCTCAGGTGGATGATTGGATGATGTTACGATGGATAAGTTGCACGCAACTTGGTCGCTTCAGCACGTAGAAGAGCCCAGAGAAAGGAATGCGATGGTTTCGGCAATTGGCAACGACATTATCTATGAGATAGAATAGAGCCAGTAAAGAACATCATGCCGAATGGACTCACAGATAGGACGTTGATTGGGATTAATGACACACTCACCCTCACTAATTTCCATTTATCTTTTATCAAGTGATGTGATCATCATGGCGATCATGACTTCTTGAGCAAAAGAAAAGATGAAACAGAAATTACTTGAAAACATGAAAATCTTAAATCTTCTACGAGGACAAAAGCTGATAGGGATTCTCGTTTTGCAGCAAATTCTTTTCAATTCACAGTGGTATCATATCAAAAAGAGTTATGCATCTTGGAATGCATGTAAAATTCGTGCGCTTAAGCAAACTTGCAATTTGTTCCCTTTAAAAAACATTCATAAGTCGTAAAATCCTGGATAACAGGTAGGCACGCATTAGTTCACTTTCGTTAGCCGATGATTCCACAACTAATAGAATTGCTGAGTGCGTTGCCACTGCCAGTCAGCTTATTTATGCACCCACTTTTATTCAATCTTCAAAGTATAATTGTTAATGTTAATATTTTCTATCTATATGACCACTTTAAGATGTTGCCTCAACAAGCACTCCAATATCTCTGCAGCTCACATAATTTTCATGTAACGTATTTTCTTGTATTTTTTAACATTATAAGTTATACCAGCGTTCAATAAGGTTCAGTTTTACAGTTGTTACTTTTGTTTTGGTGGTAGTCATAAAACCATTCTACAAAAAAGCTCGAGAATATGACTATAAAAAGAAAAAGGGAGCAATAAACGTATGAGTAGTTAACAGACAACATCAATTTCATTCACAATAACACAAAAAGTTTACTTTCAAACGCAAACAATTATATTTTTTCTCTGTATATCTTGTCGTCTGTCTATAGCTTGCACCCAAAATTGAAGAAAAAATACATTCATATAGATTTTAAGGAGAGCAGCAGGAGTAATTCGACCAAAGGAGAAATAAATAATAGCAGTGCCTTTATTATATTTATGCAAAAAAGTAGACAAAGGTCCCAATTAACGATGATCTTCATCACAAAAGGAGACCATTCTCACAGACAGGATCTCAAGCAGAGCGTGCAATCGACTTGAAATCCTTTTAAACGGGTGAAAATATTTTTTGGGATGAAATTCAGACTTCTGTTGCTAGAATTTAAAAATTTAACTACAAGAGGAGAATGTACTATGTGGTGGTGGAAAGGTCGTTTTGCAAAGACTTTTAGTTTGTACTTTGGCAGGTGACTGGTTACCAGATTTTTTAGAAGCGAGATCCAAGAACGGAAGAACGAGGCTCGGCCAGACCAGGCCACACAACTTTACTTTTCAAAAAACGTTATGCCTGGCTTACTCACTTTTTTTGCGGAATAATAGCTTCGAGTAGATTTGATGAAGAAGCAGTGAAAAAATAATAACACGAGTGTTCATTTCATCATCATATCATGCCATTCATTAAGAGAGAAAAAAAATTGCCTTAAAACCAAATAAAAGCCTTTTAAAATGAAATCATTAAACACGTTTATCCTGTAGGGGATGTAATTTAATGAAAATGAAGAGAGATAGAGAGGAAAGATGCGGACAGCTCTCTTATTTTTTATTTTTCTAAAATATAATCACTCGTCTTCAGTTGCATTGTTCATTTAATTCTCTTACTCTCCCTGCTTGATCTCGGGATTTTCAATATTTTATTATCTATTTTTTATTAGTTAATATGCGTACTGTGTACCTTACAATCATTATAAAAATATCAATATGTACGCTCTACTAAAGTAATGGAAGTAAACACGCCGAAGAAATCAACAGGAAATGGAAGAGTTTTCTTCGCTTCCATCACCAAATGTTATACTACCATCAACCAAAAACTACTCCATCACACGCCACACACCTCCATGATATAGAATCCACCTCACTCAACTCTCTTCCAAACTCACGCACTTTCCTGCTGACAATAAAATGATGAAAATGCTACCACGCATAGACAGGGAAAATAGCAATAATAATAATGTACCCACATAAATATTTAATATGGAGATCGGAATGAAGAAAAAACCGTTTTATTTTCCGAGTTAACTCATGCATGCTTTGTAGATACATGCATCTCCATTAGCTCACCACTGCAGTCATATCATTAGCTATCATTACGCCACACGTACTACCAGTATACCTATGCACCTGGATGCCTTCGTTACGTATTCGAAAACATCATCAAAAACACGAAAAAGTTTCATATCATTTCCTTATGCAGTTAAAATGCCCATCTTTTGTAAATATTTCATTCAGTCAGAATAATCGACTCAAGTTCGTCCAGAGAGACAGTGGGAAACAGAGTAATAAATGGAGAGACAGGTAGATACATATGTACACAAGGTAGGTACTCGTTACGAGTACCTAAACCAACCGGAGAGTCTCTGTGAATTTCTGCAACTGATACAATATTACTCCATCTCAAACAGTTAAAATAAACTCATTGAATGTACTACATCATAACAGCTTGTATTCTGCCAGCATAATAATAGCTATCATCAACATCTCATCAAGAGAAAAAAACACATTTTTTTATTATTTTAATGACGACGCTGAAAAATGATGGTATAGTTGCAGTAACACTGACAACTGAACTCACCATGCAAAAATGCCAAAGACTAGAAGCTGGTGGTGGCAAATGTAGTTGTGTTGTTTGTTGTTACAGAGACACAAGTGTGCAGTGGTAGTCAACAAGGCAGTTTTAAAAATGTAACATTCTACTTACTCATCTTAAATGTAATACTACTACTGCGCTGCCAACTGCTGCTGCTGGCTTTGTTTGGTACATTGTTGGCTGTTGTTGTAATTGTGTAAATGGAGACGGATTGTGGCTTTAGGGAGAATTTTCACAATTCTACACCTCCATTTTATTTCGCTAAATGGCAAAATGGTAGCATCTCCAACAAACCATCATCATCATAAATGCAAATAGTAATGGGTAGTAATAACAGACAAAAGAGAAGAGCTCTCTCGCACTCTACTACCCCATCATAATCATATCGCCCCCACCATCACATATTATTATTTATCATGCTCTTCATCAGTATGCCAAAATCCAATAATGGCACAGTATTCACACGCCACAACAACAGAACATATTAAAAATAACAAGAGTAAACTGCAATTGAAAAAGCGTTACCTATGCCGCATCAAAAGAACAACGAGACAAGTGTGTTTTTAAAACACTCAACATCATAATATTGTTGCTGAAACGGTTGAAATGTAGACTTACATTTCGACAAAAATAGAAGAAAAAAACTTTCCACTAACTGGCAGCAACACCTTATCATCGAAAACAGTCATTCAGTTTGATTTATAGGCTTGGAAATAAAAGAAGAGCTTTCTGTTCTCTCTCAAGAGAGAGAATTTTAATTGTTGCAGGACGACACGTTTTGCGTTAGGTTGCATAAAAATAAATTAATATGTACAGACGGCACTTTCCTTTTGAAATAGACAGGAAGACAGGTATTTCTTTTTTTGTATGCTTTACAGCTTCACATGGGAAATTATAGTTATTACCATTATTAAAGTGTGTGTTACTTCCATTATCATGGTCATTATCAAAGGATGTTGTCGTTTCATTTATTACCACCACGACAAACTATTATTGCTTTCATGATCAATCTTAGTTTTAATAAAAAGAAGAAAATTAAGAAGCAATAATATACTCGTGTGGTTTATACAATGATATGGATGAACGGTCAAGAAAGTTCATCTGACCACGGTTGACAGTATGTACGTGACCATGGAAAATATTTGAAAGTAGACTTGTTACTGCTGAAATCAGTACTGTCTCATTGGTTAAGTTGACATTTTAAGGAGGAATGATTTTCTAAATGTTTGTGTGCAGTTGTGCACTTTGATTGTTTCTAGATAAGGTACTATGATTTATGAGAGAGGTGAAGGGAGATAAGAAATGATTGAAGTATAAATAGATTCATGCACACATTTTTGAGAAAATTCGATGGAACGTATGAATTGGGAGTAAATTTGTCGTGAAATTTCTTAAAAGTTGAGTGAATATTCAGGAGAGAAGAATAGAATGTTGGAATGCAGATGTGAATGAATGCGATATTTTTTAATCAGCTTCTCTATTCATTCTCATTTTGTTGGTGATGGGGTGCTTCTGTCGCTACTGCTTGTAGGAATTCAAAGTTGGGATCATGATGATGAAGACGATGATAATATTGCAGATAGTTGAGATGAGATTGGTATGGCAATGCAGTAGTAGTGGTGTGATGATATTTAGTGATAATTGTGACAAGTCGACAGGATGACAACAAGACATGCAGTGTGTCAGCCTCACAGTCTCTCTCTTTCTCTTTGCTTATTGCCAGCATAGTGATGTGATTATGTCGTGGCGGTGATGAGGATGATTGGAGAAATCCAATTTCAATCCTCATGACTTTGACTGAATTACATTATTTCATCATTTCATTTCCCAGCAGCAGCAGCAATGATAGTAATATCTCTAGCGAAACACGAGGATGAGGATGATGATCTGCTCTAGAGTCTGTCTGTCTGTAATTGTGATTTGTGTGTCAGGAGGATTCTTTCTCACAATCAAGTTTTCCCTGTGGCATGCCACAGCATGGAATGAAATACTTTGTCTGTCTCTGAATCCTCCTGGCTTGGCTTGACTGGCTCTTCTTCTGTGGTGATAGGCTTGTTTTCAGTGTGATTTGAATGCAAATGAGACGGAGAGAAGGAGGACGATGATAGCAAATTCTGCATTCCATTTTCATTCCAACCTTTCATCCATCCAGAAAATTTAAATGAACGAGAACCATTACACTTTTTCCCTTCAATCTGATCTCGTTTCAATGCATAGTCTCTCATCATAAACAGATACGTGTAGTGAGATTCTCATTGGAATGGCATGCTTGTCAAGTAAAGCAGCAGTGTCATTTGCAAATTATTCAAATGCTGGTGCATCTGCTAGTACAAATGCTGTTAACTGTTACACCTGATTAATCATTATTTCATTCTCCTTTCGTTATATCAACAAACGTTAATTAAACACCCATTTATTATAACTTTTTTAAAGTAGACTAGGTGTTCGTGCTACCAATTTCCTCCCGTTCACGTCCTCTTTAAATTCTATGCATATGATTATCCCTAACTGATTCGTATTGAGCCAATGAATCACTGCCAGAATAGTACGAAAAAATGTGCCCATGTTGTTCAAAGATGCCTGTGCATATTTGAATTTTGATGCTAGTAATGAAACGCGAAACTGCAGTAAGAAATGGGTAATCTTGTAAATGATCACGTCTATCATGCGGTTACTAGGGAAACAAGGATAGGTTTAGGGGCTGGGCACGGCTTTCAAGCGCGTACATAGTACATGGCTTGTTTGGTTAAGTTAATAAGCTCAACAATGGAGCATTGCACTAAATATGCACGTATCTTGCATGCTTATAGGAATCCACTCCACTCCATGCGGTCTCCTCTGGTCACTCAATTGAATCTATTTATCAATCATTCTGATCATCAAGAACGAAATAAAAATTCGTTCAGGAAAATCAATGCATTTCCGAATCTGATTTTGTGGTTTGCTGCATCTCAAATTGTTTTTTTAAACATTACAAAGTACAAGTTGAACAGATTTTCTAGAGAACAAACAAAGGTTACTCATCGTATTATGATAATGAGCTGTATAACTCAAGGTAAAATAATAATTTGATGGTCCAGCATGCTAGTACACTCTCATTTCGAATGCATGAAAAATTCAGTGCAACCAAAGCCAATCATCTCTGTTGTCAGTTGTCTCACAAAAAAACAAGAGTCAGGGCAGAACTTATAAATATGTCATCGTATGTCTGTCCACTTGGAAAATTCATATCAAATGATTTGAGGTACATGAAATTGGAGAAGAGAAAAAATAAATTAAATGGTAGCAAAGAAAATGGACCACGATCGAATTCGTTTGTACATTTTCCGTTGAGACTCATTGATAACAAACAGTAATAGAATATAATTACGGAGAAGAGATGGACATACAGACAGAAAAACTAAAAACGCCCAGTCGCCTCCTGTTATTAGGGCGCTCCTTTGTGTTTTATTGTCAATTCAAGAGCTTGTATGGAAGCATTTAAAAGAAGAGATGCTTCTGCGACAAATATGGAGTGTTCCAATCACCAACTTCTTGAGAAAAAACACCCATAAAACTGTCCATCTTTGCTTTCATTTTAGAGTGACCAGTAAAAGTGATGCTATACCGAAATAATGGGGTAGATGATCAGCTTTGTCGGAGCCATAAAGCAAGTAAAGCAGAGAAGAAGTGCACTATGTACACTTGATATATTATTTCGGTTGAAATAAGGATGGGGTCAGCCAGACAGCCAATTTATTTATTAGCTGACCAAAAAAGTGTCTCGGATGACCAAATTACGATGGCCACCCAAAAACCTACCATTATTTTTGTCAAGAATAGAAGGTTGATAAAGGAGACAATGAAGATATGGGCGACACTTTTAATTTAAAATCGTGGTGGCAGTGAGATATGAATAAAGTGGATGTGCACATTCATTGTCAAGCATGTCTTAACATTGTTGAGTTATTACGAAACCATGTTAATCAAGCAGTACGGTGCATTAAAATGAAGTGGTAGAAGGCAAGAAACGGTACCAGTTGAGATACGAGAACCACTAAAATCTAATCTCGGAGCAAGCTCGGATGATGACGCAGAAAATTTTAATAAGATGCATTTAATTAGCATTTTTCGGCATGCATAATAACATTTTTAATATAAAAAACATATAAAGGCACGCATACTCATTGATTAACCTCCTTTCCTGCCCACTGATGAATATTTCAATTTTTTCCCTACACTTTTTAACCTGACACAGTGCCAATCCCTCCTTCCACCTCCTACCTTCCATTTTGGCTAATTACAATTATAATAGCATCAGCAAGAAATGGCAAAAAATATCTTCCACTGAGAGAGCAACCGAGCTCGAATAACTGACTTCGAACTCATAATTGAAGCTAGTGTTTATGATTATTTGTACTTCTCGTACACAACTGATTGGTAATCATAATATTAATGAGGTACTCATTTTTTTTAGCTGAGCAACAATTTCAACGATTTTCTCAACTCTAGTAATTAAGGATATAAGCAATGCAAATTTGGTGATGACGATGATTCATGTCCTTCTGATAATTTGCTATTCTATTGCACATTGTCGAGTAGGGAACAAAATTTCTAGAGAGAAGCTCAAGGTTAACGTGCCGCTCTCCTCCTCCTCATCATCACTAATACTCCAAAAGTCTTCAGTTACAATGCGAGCAAACAAACAATCGTAAAAAACTCAGTGAATTCTTTTCAAGGGAAGCCATAAAGATATTTTCCCTTCTAAACCCCATTTCTCGCCAAAAATTCACAAAAATGCATGACAAGTAAATACTCAAGAACTTTATGCTCTTTTGGTGGATAGTTCATCTGGTTTATGAATTTCCCACATCCCAGTTGCCAAAAACGTCAGCTTATCAAAACGATCATTATTATATCACAAAAATTATTATATTACATATACTTTTCTCTGAAAAGCCATTCTCTCCTGAGTGTCTGTACATTTGTTCAATACATTTTTTTGCATGGCTTGAGCTGTCATGATTCGTTGTCGAGTTTCTTCTAGCATCTTTTAACTCTTGTTTCTTGGCGTTCCTCCTCTTCTTCTTTTTATCTGTTCCTCTTGTTGTAATTGAACAAGATGTTTAGTTGTTCAACAGGTAGAGAGAAAAAAACGGTAGAGATTTAATGGTGTGTGCATGCTAAAGGCAATGTATAAAAAAATCTATATGCACGCATGCATACTTTATTATTATGCAAAAATTTTTGTAACCAAGGTAATAATGACAATCTCACTCTTGTGTGTCGGTATCATCTATCCATCTTACCTCTCGAATAAAAAAAGGTATCACAAAAATAAAGCGAGCTAATGGGAAAACCAAACAAAAAGTTTAAACAAGGCATAAATTTTTTAAGTAAATAATAACAATAAAAATACTAGCTTGATTATTGCCTTGTGTATCTCGCTCATCATCATCACCATATTATGTTTTGCTTTTATTCTTTACACTCTGCTAAAACATTTTTTTTTTGGCTTGCCATTTTTTAAATCTACTAGTACTCTGCTCTTTCAACTGACTGTCTCTGCTTTGTTCCTTGTCTGTAGTATGCAGTTTTTTTTGGTCAAATTAGTTAGCTCTTTTAATATGAACATGACATGAGAAATAGTACTTACTCAACTCACTTTATTCTCTACCTCTTCTCCTCCTCACATATTTTTTTATTTTTCGTGTGATGCTGCTTATTGTTGTTATTATTATTATTATGATTGTTTTACTTGCTTCATTTATTTCATAACTGCTTGTATAAGGATGTAGTTGTTGTCTGTTCACTTAGGTACATACATACCTGTAATATGCTAGCAAGCCATGTATGAAGAATTCATATTTGTTTGCATCTCTCTTGATTTTTCAGAACTCGTCGGTTTATGTGCGTGAATGACTGCGTGCAAAAATATTTTTTCTACTTAAATCGGTTGAAAAATGAGCTGCACGATTGTTCTTACCTTTTTTCATAAAAGATTGAATGTCTATTTTTCTGAAGAGATTTAGTATGTGATCATGAGGAGGGTGATGCCATAAGGAAAATATGCCAGAGAGATGGAAAAAAGTGATTGTTGTTGTTGTTATTGAGGATGATGTTATATTATGTTAAATAATTGAGAAGAGAGAAGCTCATTTCGTGTGGAAGAATATAAGTTCTGATTCTGATTAACTTACGGACAGGTACAAGTCTCGGATCATACAGGTCAGCCTTCGCCTCCAGCTCATCCAAACGGAGTTTGACAGAGCGAACTCTCTTGCCGACTTGCTCTGTGAGAGTGGCCACATCAGAAAATATGTCGCCGGCATGAGTGACCACAGAGGCGAGTTGCCTCAACACATTCACTAACGTCTCATTGTTCACAGCGATGAACTCGGAGTCCGTTTTTCCCTTCAGTTCCAGTTTCCCATTGCTCACTTTTTTAGGCCCTACTGTGCGGTATACCAACGGCATTTTTTAATAGCTTTTTTTAAAAGAAATACCTAGGAAATTGCTAATGTTCTCTCATTCATTCAACCTCTCTATTCAAAATATCTGTATCCTTTGAAAACATCCTCTGTTTTCTATGTCAAAATATTTGGGTTATCATTTTCACATGAGTCGGCCCAGAAATGTAGAGAGTGGAAAAAATTACGGTGATCATGCTTTTTATTCCATAATGACACCCACCACCACCATCACCAACAATTCGCACAGTGTCTTTCTTAATCGGCTCACTTTTCTTCAAGAATTATGCGCAGGTTAGACAAATAACCACGAAGGCAAACAAAGGACGCGCACAACAGTCACCGCAAAAACCAGAGTTAAATCGATTGGCAATAATGGCAACAAGAAAACCGTCTCCTCTGGCACTTGTTGCGACTTACTGCATACTTTAAAAAATGACTTTACCTTTTTCCCTCGATCAATCACTCAAAATCAGTGTTTTTTTTTGCAAAACGATTCTCATCAAAATGAAAAAATTGCTCTTGCACAGCCAGGTACACAAATGACAACATGAACGCACCACAGAAAACTATTATACTCGGCAGTGAAGAGATGATTTAAGAAGAAAAACAATTAGTCCGAAAATATTGGGTGACCGTTTATTTTTGAAAGAAAATGACAGCAAAATACGGTACCGCAGCAGCAGCAAAGATGCTAATTGTTTGTGAGGTGAGCTTGAGAAAAGGAGCAAGCATTTTTGTATGCATGCAATCCAAGTCGCTGCATCACACAAGGGAAAAGTGACAAAGACGAAGAAAAAACTGAAACTTGAACGAAGGGTGAAGAATGCGATATGGTGACTGCTCACATTCTAGCAACGAACTAAAAATGTGTTCAGAAGAAAACGAGTTGGACGGACAGACGGAGAGTTGGGCTGTGAGCGAGCTCTGAAGAAGAGAACACCAAACACCATTATCATTGGGATTGCTGTCGCTGCTGCATATGCAGCAATTATTGCTTCAATGTGCTGGATTCGAATTGCGTAGATGGGACTACTGAATTGTTAACAAGATTGCTTGTCTATATATGTGGTAGACTGGGTATATACGTGAGATGGACAGGTATTGGGTATGTAGGGAAATAACGAAGAGAGGGATAAAAATATTTTTTTGGGGGATGGATGATGCGGAATGTGGATAAGATGAAAAAATAAAGTGGTGGTTTCGTTTGTGCTTTTGTTTGGGCACAGAATAAATATGTGTGTAACTATATGTTACGTAGATTTGTGATGTTCTGGTGAAGAGAAGAAAATGAACCCTCTGTGTTACTCGCTAACTTTGTTGGGGAGCGAGGTACGCAAATCTTGGGGTTTATCGTTCTGTGGCGTCAGTCGGATTCGAACTAGTCTCTGGCATCTGACACTTTGGTCGTTTAGTGATAAATGACTGCGTATGAGAACAAATAATCTATCTACGATTTAATTCAAATTTTCTAAAGAATTGTTCTAATCTAATTCTCAATATAGGCCATTCATAATAGGCCTCACATCATGTAGATGGATAATATTATAAAAATTAGATAAATATTCTATCATCATTCACATTTATTTTTAGTTTCACATCATTGTGAGGTGGACTTTGAAAATGTGACTGTGTAGTGGGCACTTGTGGTTTAGTATTGCAAAATTCCTACCTGATTCACACATCGACCCGTAATCATTTTGATCAAGTCATCAGACTGCATAGAAAGTTCTCATATTCGCTACTTTTTTACTGGCTTACAGAAATTCGTTTTCTCATTTTTGCTCCTTCTCTTACATGCTAACCCAACAATGCTTGAAATAAAGGGAGAATGAAAATGTAGCAACCCTCCTCACTCACTCTCATCATCAACTTCAACAATACAACTGCAAGTGAAGTGATCTGAGGATATATGATGATCCCCGTGGCATGTGCATATTATGTACTTACATATCAGTCTAAATAACCCAGTCATGTATCCTCTATGTGCAAGGCAACAATACTGAGAAGGCGAAGGGATGAAAAAAACTGAGATGTTTTACTGTACAGCAAAACTTCCATAAAACATCCACACTTTATGTATAACTGCCTTACATATATTGCCAGACTAGAAGAATCTATCGAATGAAAAAAATAGTGAGAAGAAAACGATGACTTGACAGGCAACAATGCTAACCCAATCTACGCTGGGTTCCATGAGTCCCCCATGAATTCTTTTACAACGTAACTATTTAGTTTTGCAGGAGTAGTATAAAAACATGTTATTATTTTCATACAGAAAAGAAGAGAGAAAAAAAGCACAACTCCACAAACAAACCTCCTTTCTTGCTCTCTGTTTTCTTTTGACTGTTTGTTTGAAGTTTTGTTGTTCACCAAAATGAGTCCCCTTAAGTAGTCGGAGTGCAGAGATGAGGAAAAGAATGCTAAAGATGTAGAATGAAGTGGTGTAAAGGAGAGAGATGCATGGTAAGTTAATTTATTATTATGTTAAGGTGCACTGCTCACACTCCTCATTTACTCTTCATTGCCCAAGAAAACGAAAAAAAGGAAGGAGTCATCTTTAGCTTGCAAGTAAAATGTGAATACATGAACGAACGTCGGTAGAAAGATGCTGTGCAGGGATGCATGAAAGAAAGGATGTTTAAATGTTGTGGTAAGCTAAGATATGGTAATGTTATGGGCGAGGGAAAAAATAAGACGAAATGAGTGGAAAAATTGTTTTCCAACTGATCATGAGAATTATTGTTTCCCACTAATTTGAATGCGAATGGGGATATGTGGCATTCATAAATATAGACCCAGAGAACTTCACAACTGACACTACTGACAAGAATCGAGACGTGGAAAAAGTTGCTTCGTTTGTCTGTGTGATGGGAAGATTATATATGAAAGGAAAAGAAACTCTCAGGAAGGAAACTAGAAAAATCTTCTGAGACCTTTTAGAGGAATGCATTTTTATTGTAGCTGAGATTTTAAATAGAACTATACATACATGTATGCTCACATTAAAACAATAATATCAACCAACGAGTGTGTTAGGGATACTGACATTCTTATTGCTCGTTCATCACTCTATTATGCATACTTTGTAGCTAATTGTAATGAGAGTTTTGGGAGAAAATAGTTGTTAATTACTGCAAAAAGTACAGACATGCTTAAAAATACGCGGTGGCTACTAATAGCATCCCTAAAATATCCTTACATTCTACTCTGCTCATTGGAATGAAATGTTGAGCTTCTGGATGCAAGCAGACAGCATGAAAGACAATTAAATTTACTTTGAAAATGTAGCAGTCGACGAGTGAAGAATGCGACACGGACTCTGCGCCAGAATGAAATAAAAATGGTTTTTCTTTCTCCATCCTCCTCCATGGTTTATACTCTTTCACTCAACTTTATCATGACAATAATGCTAACATATGTATATAGTAGCTTTCCATGGTGTCGCATGCCTCAAACATTTGAACGTGAATTGAAAATTTATGAATATTTATGTGGATAAGTAAGTAGTAGTAGTAGATATTTAAGTAAAGGGACAAGGGACGACGCGATTCCATTCCTTTTTTGTCGTGACGGTGGTAATCATGATGATCATCATCTTGGATACTTTTTGATTCAGCAGAGCTGAGGAAGAATGAGATAAGAATGTGGTCAGTAGAAATGATCATATTATGCAATTGTACTAACTTGCTGCTCGGCTGGGGGAAATCATGTCGTGTCCTTCAATGTATTTTGGCCTTATCCTTGGTCTTTTAATAAGCAGAAGTGTAAAATGGAGTGTAGCCTCAAGCAACTTGGTCTTTGTTTCAATCGGAAAGGATCATGAATATGGAATCGCTGCTTTTGCTGCTACATGCTTCAAATGTTATGTATTTACTGTTGTGGGCAAGTTTTGATGTGTAGTTTTGCTTAGAATACAAGGAGCAAGGAACCTACAAAATTTATATGGGAGAGATTTCGAAAAGAGAATGACGTTTCAGACTCCATAAAATAGGTTTAGTAGGTTTTATTAATCAAGAAATTTCCACATACATTATCATACAAATTGTACATAATTGGGTTATATTTTTATCACACAATTTAAAAATTAACAACATGCTAGTTGAAAACAATTAAAGGGTCCAGGATGTTTACAGTGTATCTAACAAGACATAGATCGACCATTCATAAGTTGTTGATTCAAGGTAGTCTTCAAACCCAAAATGAGATAAACGACGAAAGACAAAGATGTTCCCTAATCAAACCAGTAACATGCATCTTTATTCGTTTATTTAACACATAATATACTATATCTTAACGTAATTAGTGCATATAAAATCTATTAGAAATTAAGAGTCAATCTTTTGAAATTACAATATTTAATGTGTACATCTTTGCCAATCATAATCTAAAATATCTTAAATTTAACAGAATTCACATGGAAAGTTATATTCTATACCAAAGTATTTATATAATTATTGAAAATTAATATTTTTACATTTCATCCTATCATCCTATTTGACCACTTGAATCTAATAAATCCGTTTAGAACTTGTTTTCTTTCCATTCACTCTAATATATAAGTACAGATTTGTTTTCTTAGCAACAAATTACTCTGCATAAACCATCAAAATAATCTAAACACTAGTAATGTACATTTATCAAATATTAAATCATATAATCCCCGAAATTTACATGGTGCCCGAAAGGGGAAGAGCTTTAATTAAATCTGTTTTCAATAAATTCAACACTATACAAACACAATAATGCTCATAGAGTCTCTACGATAACTATAACATTTTGAAATTTGATGGACAAGTCAAATTATCAAATATGACTGAAAAAGGGGATTCCTTGCAGAAAATTACGTAAGTGTTGTGCAACCTATCGTATTTTAACATTTATCTACATTTTGGCCATTTCCCAGAAAATTCACTTTAAAAAGTTCTGACAGGCTATTCTAGAGAAAGCATATATATTTCCCATGATTCCATACTCATACGGTGTTGATATTGTCATCATCAATGTAAAACTTTCAAACATACCTAACTAACCGTATTGAGTGCTTAGATATCGCTACGATCATCTCATCAAGAAAGACCTCCATTATTGGTTATATCACTAGTTTGTGAGTTTCGTATGATTCGCTGAATATTACACCAAAATTCATAATATTTGCGAATTCGAAGTATCAAGTTGAGTTAAATGTATCACACCAGTTTTTTCAGTAGTGGCTGGAGTGGAAATTACCAGTTTGCAGCAAACATACTGTTTTAAACGTTTGTGAAAATTACAGTGGCATATTCAATTATTAAAAATCTATTCGCAATCACAACTGCATACACTTACATCACAATTTTACAATTTTCTAACCTACGGTAAGCAATGCAGAGTCTCGTTCATCTCACAAAATATACTGTTGAGCGTCTTGAGAGACACCTATATGCACTGTCTTGAGTACTCACTTTGTTACTGGCTCTGAGTGGATGGAACAGAACTAACAATCACACATCTACTTCTAATAAGAAAGGTAAATTAGTTTATCATATAATCTGATGCATCTACAATAAATCTGAATTCCATCCATCAAAAAAGACAATAATTTCTATAAACATTAAACTGATATTAAGGGCTAATATTTACAAAATTACTTTCATTCATGAAACAAGTCAACTTTGACAATGCAACTTTTCCCTTTCACCAATTCTGCACTTTATCTAGCAATAAGTACTCTATTCTGGTTGGTTTTTATTATTTTAAAAATACATGTTTTAAAGTATTTACACTAAATCACTCGCGCAAAGACAAAGACATAACGGGATTTGAAATATCGTTTATAAATATCATGCCCATTATCGCGCATTAATTACTAACAATCTTATATAATAGCATACGTTCAATAAGTTTTCAAAAATAGCGATTACCTAATCCAATCTACGTTCACAATGCTCATCTGTTATCGTCATAGGTAGTATTCACGTATATCAGTGTATCACAATAATTATCCACTTTCATGTTTTATTTATATCAGGTTTTTGTTTTCAGATTTAAATTTTTTTTTTCAAAATAATATATGTACAGTCTATTTTATGACATGGGATTTTGAAAAAATCGACTTACTAATGCTTAATAAATATACTTAAATAAAACAATAGTCACAAGTGAAAGGCTCCGAAATTGCATGCAATTAATACACAAGTATTATACAAACAGACATGTACTTTAAGCTAGTTTAGTTCGTTTATATAAGAACAAATTAAAAAAAAAGGCCCGGAGAATAGTCAACATGTATAGTACAAGCTGCATTGTATCGTTTCTTGATATTTACAAAATTTACACATGGCTATAATATTTTTAAATGACTTTCCCTCTTTCTAAATGGGAAAGCCCGATTTAAAGTTGTTTTATGAGTATGCTCGGAAGCAGCTATAGTCATGAAACTTTGAAACCTCTAAACCAAGGTTAAAACGATTATAATAGTTTTCATGACTCTTTTCTATATTCTATACATGTTTGCTGTCATCTTCACATATTTATGATGTTTAAAATAGTTTTGATCTTAAAATTAGATTTTCCGTACAAGCTAACGTAAGTACAACTTTCTACTCATTACTATTTAATTGAATGATTAATGATTGTTTTCACTTCTAAACATTTTTTTTCCTCTTTTTCTTCCGCAAAACGGTTCCAATCGCCAAGGAAAGACATCCGAATAGGTTATGGAATTAGAGCATCTTCTTTACATGTGTCGCTTTTAGAGTTATTGTTATCATTTTCAATATTAATTCCGTTTTCAGAAACCAACGGTACATCTTCAACAATGTACAGAGTCCCTTCTTCGTCATCATCTTCTTCCTCCCTCTCATGCATTACACGCAGTTGCTGCTGGTGTTGTTCATTAACCTCCATTTCACCTCCAACATCTAGAGGAGAGGAACCCTGATCGTTTCCGTTCTGCTGCGATGGTGGTTCCTTCTCCATTTTAAGGAAAAGTGATTGAAGCTGCCGCTGTACAACGTTTATTGTAGGATTTCCGTTTGGGGACGGTTCATTGGACATTGGCTGGTCTCCAGTGGAACCAGCGAATGGGTTGGATGGAGACATGTGAATGGT